>PVLA01008926.1:0-82168 GCA_004027455.1 Hydrochoerus hydrochaeris
AAAAAAAAAAAAAAAAAAAAAAAAAAAAAAAAAAAAAAAAAAAAAAAAAAAAAAAAAAAAAAAAAAAAAAAAAAAAAAAAAAAAAAAAAAAAAAAAAAAAAAAAAAAAAAAAAAAAAAAAAAAAAAAAAAAAAAAAAAAAAAAAAAAAAAAAAAAAAAAAAAAAAAAAAAAAAAAGTAATAATAATAGGAAATCAACAATGGGTACCATAACGTCTCTTGTTTTCTTCAAAATAACTGTCTATATCATCAGATATAATAAAATTAAGCAAAACAAAACAATAAAAACAAAAGAATGAAAGCATTACAGGACTTCAAAATAACATAATAGGCAATCAACAATGGCTACCATAATACATTCCATTATCTTCAAAATAGCTGCCCATACCATCGACACAGTAAAATCATACAAAAGAAGACAGAATAAAACCAAAGCTAACAAAATCATGAAAACAATACAGGAAATCAAAACAAAATAATAGGAAATTAACAATGGTTACCATCTTTCTTTTTTAAATGTTCACTCCCTATCACTTTCATAATATCTACTGTACATTTTGGATACCATTAACTCCTTAAGTTTTTATACTAGGACATAACACAATGTTCACCCACATGAGTCCAAACCATTTCACTTATGAGCATGATCTCAAGTTGCATCCATTTACCTATAGGAGCCTCGAGATTACCCTTTATAGTTGAGTAGCTTTCTATTGTATAAAAATGCCATATCTTTCTTATCCATTCTGTGATTGATGAGCAAGCAACCCTTGCTTTTTTCTGATTTCTTATTGCATGAAACATTGTTTTCTCTCCTTTGACTTTGTCTATGAATTTCCTTTTTAGTTAAATGTGTTTCTTATATAAAGCATATCGATGGCTCTTGTTTCTTGATCCACTCTCCCTGTGTTTCTTTTTATTGCTGAATTGAGGCCTTTTGCATTAATGGTTACAACTGGAATGCACTGGCTTGTCTTTGGCATGCTATCCTCCTATTGTTGGCCCCGTACTTTTCCCCTTCATTCAATTGCCTGTCCTGCTCAGTAATCCCCCTTTGCTGCTATTCCTGGAAACATAGTCAATCTTTACCTCTCTAGAATATTTTTTAGCACTCTTTGGTTTGTTGGTCATGAATTCCTTCAGTTGTTCTTTATCATGGAAATATCTTATTTCTCCATTCTGTTTGAAAGATAGTTTTGCAGGATACATCAATCTGGAAGTTGTTTTCTTCCAGAACTTGGAACACTTCACTCCAAGCTCTTCTTGACTTCATGGTTTGTGTTGAGAAGTCTGCCATGATTCTGATTGGTTTTCCTGTATAGGTGACTTGTTTCTGTTCTTTTGCTGAATTTCTGGGATCTTGATTATTATATGTCTGGGTGTAGATTTATTTTGATTATGGTTAGTTGGAGTTCTATATGTCTCACTTATCTCTATGCCAGGTCCTTTTCCCATGTTTGAGAATTTTCTACTATTATGTAAATAGTCTTTTTATGTCATTATGTGTCATTAGTGTTGACCCCTGCTTCTTTAATGATACCTAACAGTCTTAAATTATTTTTCTTTGCATCATCTTGCAGCCATTGAATTGTTATTTCCTGGTTCCTTGTTATTTTTAAGAAATCTTTCCTTCTGTGCTCACTAGCTGCAATCCTGTCTTCAAGATCTGAAAGTCTATCTTCAGTCTCTTTCAAGTGGTTTTGCCAGCTTTCAATGGAGTTTTTAATTTTTTGGATATCTCTTTGAATCTGTTTCATGCATTGTAATTCCTTCCTATATTGTTCATCATTTTCCTTTTCTTAAAGCTACGTCTTTTTTAGGTATGCTGAACCATTCTTTTTGTTTGTTTGTTTTTGGTACTGGGGAATCAAACTCATGACTTCACACTTGCCAAGCAGGTGCTTATGCTGCTGAGCTAAACTCTCGGCCCAAACCATTCTTTGCTATCCTCTCAGAGATTTCAGATGTGTTACTTCCATTTTCTTCCATGAATGTATCTCCCAGATTTGTTCTGCAGGGGCTGGAGGTCTGAGATTGCCTTTTACTCCTTCCTCTTAACATTCTCTTGGTTCCTCTCAAGAAGCCAATTGTGGGATCCCTGGTACTTCCCATATTGGCTGCCCCAATGGAGCGGGCCAGTTACCTGGGTTTCTCTGACTCTAGGTTCTGAGGGAGGTAGCAGAGTATGGGGCGGACTCCTCCAGACCTGTGACACTACATTGGGGCTTTCCCCGATGGCCAGGGGTGCATGGTGGTAAAGTTGCTTCTCTCAGCCTGTGTGTCTACACTGGGACTCCTGCGGTGGTAGCAGGCACACAGGGGTATGTTTGTCTGATTCTCCCAGTGGGTGATGGTTGCCTAAAGGAAGCAAAGGTCTCCAATGGTGGCCTGAAGGTGCATGGGGCTTACCTGGTTTGCGTGTCCCTGCTTGTGCTGGCTGCCCATGGGAAGCAAGATTTTTGATGGCAATGGCTGGCAGGCAGAGGTGGGTCTGGCTGGGTCTCTCAGCTGGCACTGGCTCTATAGCAATTTAAAAAGAGAAGAACTATTGAGGACATTTCAGGTATGAAGGTTCAGATCACTCATCACATAAAAGACCAGTATAGTTAATAGAGAAGGAGGCATGACCAATTGCAGATACAAGAATCATATGTATATGTTTTTCCTATTATTATTTTCATTATTTTTATTTTGTACTGCTAAGGATTAAGCTCAGAACCTCACACATGCTAGGGAAGTACTTTATCACTGGACTACATCCATGTCCCTTTTAAAATTTTGTTTTGAGGTGAGCTCACTAAACTGCCCACTTTGGCTCCAGCTTGTGATCCTTCCACCTAAAACTTGCAGGTAGCTTGGAGTATAGCATGCACTATCACATCCAGTGTATCAGAAAGTTTTCCTGTCACAGGGACAAAATCTCTGATATCCACAATTTAAGGAAGAGAGGTTTGTTCTGACTCACGGTTTCAGAGGGTTCAATCTACTCTTGGCTGAGTCCAAGGTAGAGATGGCACAGTAGATTGGCATGACAGAAGAAAGCTGCTCAATCCATGGCAACCAGGGGGCAGAGAGAACAGGAAGAGCCAGAGAGGGAGCTATGTCTTCCAAAGACTCAGTGGCTCTCCTCCTGTAACTGCACCCCACTTCCTAACAACACATTCAGTGCAGCCCATATGATCCAACCGCCTTTCTCCTCCCCTACAAAACCCATTAGACTTGAGGGATATTTTAGGTTTAAATCATAACACAGACTTATTATTTTATATGTTGTTAAAGGTTAACTTTTTGATTATATCTTTAAATTGCAGAATATTCAGTTGGAATGTGTCTGAATCTGAGAAATCATTATTAAAGCCAGCAATAAAAACAGTATAGTAACTATTTAGACATTAGTCTCCTCACATTAGGAAGAAGGTAAGGAGTTCACTTGTAGGAAGCATAGCTGTATCTTGGTAGATGGAAAACAGAGTAGTCTATTGCTGTATGGAAACTCAAATGTGTATAGAAGGATGCATAGGTAGAAGCAAAGGGGATGGAGTACGTAGGTTAATAATTTATTATTTCTCAGACCCAAATAAACTTTTCTTTGTCCTGTTTTCTTTTCAGGGTATTGCTGTATAGTCCAGGTTGATCTGTAACTCACCATGTAGTCCAAGCTGCTTCAAACTTGTGGCAATCTTCTTACCTCAGCCTTCTGAGTGCTTGGGATTACAGACATGTCACCACATCCAGTTTACCCTGTTTTTTGATACTGGATATGAGTCCTATAAATCCTATTTTGTAAAGTGGCTTGATTTTAGTTTTGGTCCACAGAATTCTGGAGGAATCCTGCAAGGGTAGAGGGGTATATTCCATTGCCTGGTTCGACTGAGCTCAGGTTTTACAGTGTGGCAGAGGCCTGGCAATGCTCACCTCAGAAACCCTCGTAGACCCACTGTGATCTGCGTTCTTTGCTATGTTTCTCTACCATCTAGCTGGTTGCGCCTATCAATCAGCTACAACTAACTTGCATCCTTCAGCAAGTTTTTCTGTTACTTAGTTTTCTCCTACAGATCAGATTCCGCTTTGTTGCAGTTTGTCAAGTTTTTCCACCATTTCTATGAACCAATGCTGATCTGAAGTCTCAGGCAAATTTCTTCACTGCCCATAGACCTCATGTCCTGTGGCAGCTACTGCTTTCCAAAATGGATTGAGTCTTAAGAGTGACCTTCCAAAGTCTACCTTTTCCTTCTTCAGTCGTGGTCAGTGTTAGAGACAGCAGTCACTTTTTGTATGTGCTACTTTGTATAGTGTAGTTTCCTTTACTATTTTACTAGTTACTATCTTTTATGTTTAATAACTCATGTTAAATTTCCGCTATTCTAACTACTGGTGTAGTTTCTGTTTCCTTATCAGACTGACTGATGGCAGTTGAAGTTGAATTCTTGTGCCCAAATTAGCAGCTTGAGACTAAGACTTGATTGTAGTCTTTTCTTGTGAGATTTTAAATTGTTTGCATCTATTATAATTGATGTTTGGTTAAATTTTTGCTGCCCAGTTTTATGTATTTGCTTTTGTTCTTGCTTGGCTTTATTTACATTTTAGTACTTTAATTAAACTGAACTTCAGTTCAAAAAAGATAATTGGGGGCAGAAACAATGTACTTATTTTGTTTTTATTTTTATTTTTAATAAAAATATTATTTTTAATTCTTTGTTCTTAACCTAGCAAGCACTTAAGAGTAATACCACATGGGGTCCAAATAACATCTCTACCACTTGAAAACCATGCTTTGGGCAAGTTATTTAACTTCTGAATCAGTTTCTTCACTGGTAAAATGCATATAAAGAAGTGAGCATAATGCCTGATATAGTAAACATTAGATTTATATTGATTATTATTGCTTTTCTCCATATTATCTATTATTCTCTGGCTCCTGAGTTGCTATTGGGCACTGAAAAAAAATGTGTACTGGCTAGTCTTTGGTTTGCTTCAAACCCAGAAACTCTCTAGGAGAGAACTTAAACTTGACTCATATTTGAATTTTGGAAAAAAGTATATATCTCCAGTTGAAACAAGATTGGAAGGCAAATTCTATAGCTACTGAGAGAAGAATATCATAAATGAAGCCTGGTGCAAGGGCTGGAAAATGTCAAACTCTGTGGAGTAGAAGCTTGAATAGAAGTCACGAGTGTGGGAGAGTCCTTCCTGACCCTAAGATGATCCATCTCTCTCCAACTCCTTCTGGAGTATCTGTGTCTTCTGGGAAGAAAAGGATTGAATGAAAAAAAAGCCTGTGTCTAGAGGTCCACCACCCCTGCTGAGCTGCCCATCCTAGGAGACAGAATGGATGCTCCTATTGAATGGACAAGGAAGGAGCCCTGGAGGTGGGGACATAGGCAGTGCTATCTATATACCTTGGAGGCCAGCTGACTAGTAGAAGTCAGCTGCCAGACATCAGACTATGGGCAGAAGGCTGCTAGTAAAGTAGAACAACAACAACATATATATATATATATATATATATATATATATATATATATATATAATCGATTTTGTCTTGTATTTTTGTTTACATTTCTCCATTTCTTCTCCCATCTTCTCCCATATATTTTAGAAACTAAAATATAGTGTATGATACACCACAGTATTGGAACAGAATCTCTTAATGATCAAATAGAAATTTTTTTCCTATTCTTATCCTATTTGACCTTTTAAGTGCTATTTTGTTTGTTTGTTTGTTTGCTAGGTGTTTTGTTTTGCCTTTCCTTCTTAAATTTCATCCTTTATTTGATTTGTGTGACCACATTCTGCTTCTTGTATGACTTCACTTTGTTTCTCTGTGTTACTTCTTAATTACTGGTACTCATCTGGTTTCATTCCAGTTCATTTCTTCCCTTTCCTCCCCAACTCTACATATTTGCTCTGAGTGAGCCCATCTTTTTGCATAAGACCTCATTATCCTATCTCCAATCAAATTCTCTGTGTACTAAATTGTTCTCCTGAGCTTTAGGCCATTTGCACTTGGATGTCTTACTTACAAGGACCTCAAGCTTATCATGCCTGAAAATTATTTATTTATTTATTTAGTCTTTTGAGACAGAATCTCAATATGCATTTCACTATTCAATTCAGGCTGGCCTTGAGCTCACATTGTAGTCAGACTGTTCTTCAGTTTGCAGTGTTTTTCCTGCCTCAGCCTTCTGAGTGCTGGGATTACAGGCATGTACCACCATGCCTGGCTTTGAAAGTGAATTTATCCTTTCTAGTATTTTTTCATTTTTGGGTTTTTTTTGAGATAGGGTCTCATTATGTAGTTCAAGCTAGATTTAAACTTAATTTGTAACCCAGGCTGGCCTTGAACTCATAGCAATCCCCCTGCCTTTCCCTCCCAAGTGCTGGAATTATTAGGCATGTGCTACCGTGCCTGGCTATACTCTCCTTTGAATCTG
Organism: Hydrochoerus hydrochaeris; assembly: GCA_004027455.1. NCBI lineage: Eukaryota > Metazoa > Chordata > Mammalia > Rodentia > Hydrochaeridae > Hydrochoerus > Hydrochoerus hydrochaeris. The sequence goes on from PVLA01008926.1 coordinate 6,433, forward strand.
CCATTCCTAACTTTTCAATTTTGATTACTATTCAGCATTTACCGTTATAGACAGAGTTAAAAATCCAGAAACCACTTTCTTTTTTTCATCAAATTTTCATTGCTTTACCTTACCTGCTAAGTAGATCTTAAATCTGCCTCAACATGGTATTTGCATTGTGGTGTTGAAGACTGAGTGTTTCAATATTTTTCTGATAATGTATCCTTGCAACCATTCTCTTTGCCATCATGCTGTCTCTTCTCTATTCTATTTATCCTACTGCCACGCTTCTCCCCTTAATGTACAATGTGACCTGATCATTCCCTGCTTTAAAATCTTTGATGGCTCCTAAGTGCTAAGGATAAAATTTAAGCTCTTTGGGATGGCTTAAAATGTTCTTCATCATGTGGTCCTAATTTCTTCATGTTCCAGTCACTTCAGACTCTTTCTACAGTGCTTTCAAATCTTGAAACTCCATGTATCTCAATTCTGGAAGATTTTCTTGAGTTATATCATTGGTGATTCTTTTCCCTCTAGTTTTTATGGGGCTCTTATTATTCTTATGAGTACATTTTAGACAGATCATCTAATTTTCTCTTCTTTTCTCTCCTGTTTTTGTCTTTATCTCATTTTGCTCTACTTTGAAGAGCATTTTTTAGTTTTACTGATACTTGAATTTCTGCAATTACACATTTAATTTCTAATGTTGTTTTTCTGTCCTCTGAATGATGCTTTTAATAATTTATTTACTAATTATGAATGTGCTATTTTTCTTCTCTCTGTAGCATTTTCTTCTGTCAGCACAAGGTTTTTCCATGATTGAGTGTGTGTGTGCACATGTGTGTGTGCATGTGCATGTGTGTATTTGTTGTCTGGTTGTTCTTTCATGTTAAAGGATTTTACAGAGATATGAGAATTCTTGGTTGTTTTCTCATGATTATAGGTTGAAGTATGAATTGCAGTTTGAGCATGCGGTGAATTTACTGATTCTGAGTCTTTCTGTGGACAGACCTAGATAAACCATTAGCTGAGGAAAACTCTGACATCAGCATCCAGTGTCCTTAGATCATACTGTTTAGATGGTCAGATTTTCTAGAGAGCATTTTGTATTTTTCTAGAGAGTGTTTTTGTATTTTTTTCCTGTGGAGTAGAGGTCCAGCTGCCATGATGTTCTAGTATGCCACTAATGTGTGTGTGTAAAATACTGGGATGGAAGTCTCAGCATACATATTTATTTTGTTCTTTTTGGTACTGAGGATCAAAGCCAGGACATTTTATTGCTAAAATGCATTCCCAGTTAGCACCATGTCTTTTTTCTTGAGACAAGGTGTCACTAAATTGCCTAAATGAGACTTGAATTTGCTTTGCTTCCCTTATGTGCTCGGAATACAGATGTGTGCCATTACATTCTGGTCTTGTACATGGTCATTTGAGCTCCTTGTCTTCACAAGGTATTAAAGCCTTCCATTATATCTGGCATCCCTCAGGACACATGTCCTCATCATATCCTCTTCAGAAATTCTGCTTCCCAACTTTTGTGGCTGGAGAAGGACAGTTATGCAGCCATGTGGAAATGTGGGAGGAGATCTAGGAAAGTAATCACTACTCAAACAGCTATTTTAACCACTCTCCTTTATCCCTAGTTTCAGAGGTAGTTGAGGATACCAGTTTTCATCAATGCCTAGGAATTAAGGAGATTAGTGGTAAGGAGCTATAGGTCTTTAAATGTAGATCATTTGCTCAAGAAGTGTGAAATGAACAGGGAATGCAAAATTTAACAAAAGAATTATCACAGAAGTCAATAGATGCCCCCCATAAGGGAGTATATACATTCTACAAAATGGAAGCTGGGATTGGTGGTGTACACCTATAAGCCCAGCACTTGGGAGGCTGAGGCCAGAGGATTGCTGCCAGTTCAAGGCTAGCCTGGATTATATAGTGAGTTGATTCTTGACTGACACTCCATGGCCTACCCAAGTTGACACATAAAATGAGTTACCATGATTATTTACAGTTTTGCCATGTGATTATGTTAAATTTCCTGCCTTTTGTCATGATGCAGTATGATCTTGATCATCTCAAAAATGTCAAGTCATTTCACTACATTGACGATGTAAGAGGATTGAACAAATGAACAAAAGGTTACTCAGATTTTGGTGGCTTTTGTAAGGCAAGTGAGCCACAGAATGGATCCAGCAGGCCAAATTAAGGGTGTTAGTGGTGGAGAAAAACAATATGGAGTTATGGCAAGCCTCAGTGGAAGAATTACAGTAGAGGTCGTGGAATTTTGGGGCAAGCCCATGCATATTTGCAGGAGATAATTATGTATGCTATGAGAAATAGCTTCTGGGGCTATTGATCTTGGATTAAGATGGGACACTTGACCATGAGCCACCAAGTGATTTTGAGTATGGAACTTTTCTTTCTGAGCTGGGTTTGGTTAGACCTATCAAGTCATAAATTCAGATACACACAGCATTTGTGTAAGATGGAAATGGAATGTTTATAAAAGCCTGAGGAGGAAAGGAGGACATGAGCAGGTAGTTCAAACCTCTATATCATTTACTACAGTTACATGATTGATCTTTCCTCAGCATGTCCTTACATTTGAGAAGGGGAAAGAGATCTGATGTGGTAGCTAACAGTGGAAAAAAAAGCCTAAGCTTCATTTATGGGTGGGTTGGTTTGGAATGTGAGTACAAGCTAGAAGTAAATAGAAATTCCATTACTGTCATATTCAGCAATGGTCCTAGAAAAAAATGGAGAGGGAAAATTCTTCCAAATGAGTGGGCTGGGAACAGTGTACCTGGTCATTCACTCTGTGAGGCAAGAAGAAATATATATACATTCTTGTGTTGTGGCCTAAGCTAGGACATTTGATCAGGGACCTAGAATGGAAAGAATTTTTATATTACACTTTAATGACCATCAGGAAGTGTCCACAATGAAAGAGACACTGAACAGACAGAACAACTCAGCTGGGTAGTGCTAGCCAGGCTTTGTCATTGGCTACTCAAGAACTGGCATGACAGGGACATGGAAAGCAATTATGACAGCATAAGTGCAGGCTATATAGGGGCCCAACAGCAGGTACTCCCACTTACCAAGGTTAACCTAGCTATTTCCACCTTGACTATCCAAACTATTGGCAACCAATATGAACAAATAAGCTCCTGATGCATCACTGATCCTCAGAGACCAACTAATCTCTAGTGGAAGATCAAGTATATCAGCCCCTTTTATTCTGCAAAGGTTAGAGGTTTGCATCTCTGCATATAGGTTTGTCTTTCCTAACCACAGATCTCAGACAGCAGCAGTATCCAGGGCCTGGTGGAATACTTGATCTCCAGCCATGGAATTCTACATGAAATAGCATCCAACCAGGGATCACTTCATGTGAGAGTCATCCGGGCTGGCCATGATATCCACTGGTCATACCACATGGTACATTATCTAGAAGCAACTAGCATCATAACATACTAGAAAGGCATTCTACAGGAGCATTTAAAGTGCTCATTTCAGAAATGACGTTTTGCATCATCTTTCAAAATTATGAGTATGAATTAAAATAAGTTCTATGTGGTTTTATGTCTTCAGGTTTTGTTTGTGTGTGTTTGAGATGTGGTTTCACTGTGTAACTGTGCAATTCAGTTGAGAGTGGCCTTGATTTTATTTTGTAGCCATCTCAGGCTGGCCTCAAACTTGCAGTGATCCTTTTCTTCAGCCTCCTGAGTGCTGGGATTACAGGTGTCTGCCATAAAGGCTGGTCAGTTCTGTGTCTTCAATAGAAAGAAAACATGATCTAGAAACCAAGGAGTAGAAGCAAGAGTTTCCTCCTAATTATTTCCAATTGCTTTCTGGGAAGTATATATTTCTTGTCCTCACAACTCTATACTCTTCAGGATCAAAGGTCTTGTTCCATTATATTCTAAGTTATAACTGCTTTCAGGGAATCAGAGACTCCTTGGGCATAGGAACTCCAAAGGTAAAAAGACTGACAAGAGTCACTGGCACTCAAACAGAAGGAAGCAGTATGCCCTTTACAAGGTGGAAGCAGGGAACAACAATACATGTAGAACCCAAGCATTTTAACTGCATGTCTTTTTGCTTCATTCTGTGAACAGACACTTGAAGCAATCTTGACATGGAAGGTATGGTTCTAAGGACTCCAAAACTTAAGGACTGAGGTCTTGGATTACACTATGCAACAAGTTATAAGACCTGCTGAAGTGAAAGCTAAGAAGCAGGAGAATTCAAAATGAATAGTGGCAGAAGAGGAAGATGAGTATCGGTATGGGTTCTAAGACCAATTATTATTATTATTATTTGTACTGGGGGTCAAACTCAAGACCTCATGCTTGCCAGGCAGGCTCTTACACTGCTGAGCTAAATCCCCAGCTAGACCAATTGTTGTAATAGGGGATGTAGTTCATCCCGCTAACTTTCTTCTGAGTTTTTCCCTCAGGAAGACAATCTCAGAAGATTTGCTTTCTAGTCCTGTATGGGGAAGTAAATCTGTGAGATAGAAGAGATAGACTGTGGTAGCCATGCCAATGTTCTTCTCATATCTCTGACTGTGGGGAGCATATTTTAATGACCACCTTAGATGATATGCTCTAAAAGTCATCCCTGAATTAACCTAGAAGTCAACTTGGTACTAAGACTGGTCTGTTCTTGGCAGACACAGGACTTCTATAACAGGCACATTTAATCTTATTGAATTTTCTTTCTTTTCTTTTCTTAAAGAGAAAAAAACCCCAGAAAAGTCAAGAAGCAAACAATTTAAAAAATAACAAAAGCAAAATGACAACAACAATAACAAAATGTCAATATAGGATTTCAAAACAAGATGATAGGAATTTAACAATGATTCTTATATTGCATGTTGTTATCCTCAAAGTAAATGCCACTAGATATAGGTATGTAAGACTGATCAAACAATATTTCCCTTTGCGCAGTTTCTTTCCCTTTTACTGTATCTATTGTAACTTTTAGATCTTATTTGCTGAATTTTCTTAGAACTGCGTTGATCCTTCTACTCAACTCTCCTAAGTATCTTCCTGTCTTCATCTGCATTGAGATCTCATGGCTTTCTTAGTCTTCTCTAGCTCCTATCTTCTTCCCTGTCTCCTACTAAACATAACTTCTAGTAAATCTCTTGCATATCTAATTCTATTTTGATTAATGTATACCTCAAACATCTATCAAAGGGAGAATGGATAAATAATATATGCTGCATTCATATACTAGAATATCATTCAGGATAAAAACAAAACAAATGGCTAGGAAATAATGTTAATGACTCTCAAAAACATTATGCTTAGTGAAAAAACCTGACAAAATAATTCATACTATATCCATTTAAATAAATAACAAGGACCTCTGGGAGTATAAGTATTGACTGGTAAGGCACACAAAGGAATGTTGTACTTTTTTTTTTTGACAAGGTCTTACTGTGTAGTGCAGGCTGGCCTTGAACTTGCTTAAGAAGGCCAGGTTGGTGAGCTCACAGTGATCTGCCTGCCTCAGCCTCCCAAATTCTGGGATTACAGGTGTGTGACAATATGCCTAGCTGTTCTACATTTTGATCTGTGTGGTATACTCCTGAGTGTACACATACATAAAAACTCATGACTCTGTACACTTAGGATTTGGGTATTTTAATGTATGTAAATTATCCCTTGATGAAGTACTAAAAATAATAAATGGGATTTATGATTTCATATAACTGGATGTAGATAGGCATAGAGGACTTCAATAGGTCTGATTCAGCTGTTCAACAATGCCATCAAAAATCTTATTTTCTGTCTTTCCCATAAGTCTTTTGGTGTGTGTCAGCTTTAATCCAAGTCTGGTTTAACTTTGTATTCACTATATGCTACCAACAACCTCTTTTTCTTTGTCAAGATGGCAAGAGAATTGCTATTACTATCTCTCTTAAAGGAATGAAAACATCTCTTCTTCTTTCTTCTTCTTCTTCTTCTTCTTCTTCTTCTTCTTCTTCTTCTTCTTCTTCTTCTTCTTCTTCTTCTCCTTCTCCTTCTCCTTCTCCTCCTCCTCTCCTCCTCCTCCTTCTCCCTCTTCTTTTTCTTCTCCTCCTCCTGCTTTTCCTTTTCCTTCTTTGTCCTCTTCTCCTTCTCCTCCTCCTCATCCTCTTCCACTTCCTTCTCCTCCTACTCCTTTTTCTTCTTTCTCTACTTTTTTTGACAGAGTTTTGCTGTGTAATTCAGGCTGGCCATGACCTCGCTAAGTAGCCCAGAATGCCTTCAAACTCTCAGAAATCCACCTGACTCAGCCTCCCAAGTGCTGGGATTACAAGCTGTCATCACATGTGGCAATTCTTTCTCATAAATCTCATTGGCCCAAAGAGTTATGCTAATTTTTCAATCAATCTCACAAAAGCAGGAAAGAGCCATACACTGATTAATATATATCATCTTATCCCTAAACAAATCACTTTAAAATGAGGTATGGTATTGCTTCAATTGATTAGATAAGTTGGAGCTTACATTTGGAGTTACATTTCTCTAATTTTATGGCTGCTCCACAACTGGAAAGGAGTGTAATAAATTTAAGGATGACAATTACAAAAGCTATTACAAGAAAAATGCCAGAGTTGGGTAACAGGTCTGATCTATTGAATATCATTTTAATCATGATTTTCCTTGTCTTTTCTCAAATATCATTTTCTATCCCAACTTCATTTAGTGTTTTTATATGTACCCAAACAAAATTAGCATTACCAGAAAGCATAGCTGTCTGTCTTTTACATTTAGTAATGGAGTTTGAGAGAGGGTCTTACTATGCAGTTCAGGCTGGCCTTGAACTCATTACCATATGTAGCCTAGGATGATATTAAACTTATGTGATCTTCTTGTTTCAGCCTCCCGAGTATTAGAATTATTGGGTTATTCTCCTGCTTAAACACTTTTATAAGTTTCTCTCTGCCAACCTAAGAAACTTCAGATTCTTTAAGTTAACATTTTAAAGTTTTCACAATATTCCTGTCTACTACTTCTCACCACAAACTTTGTTTTGATCAATTGAGTGTATTTGTTATTCCCAAACACATCTTGCATATTCCCAAATGACTTGCATGCCATGTTTTCATCATCTTTACTTATATATTTATGTGTCTATTTGTTTAATGTCTGTTTTCAGAAATAGAATATGTGCTCCATGTTGTGTTTATGTTGACCTTTGTATTTAAGGTATTAGAACAATAATGCTCCTCAAACTGGTGTTATTTTAATCTGAGCCAAAGGTTAGGCTGATCTTGAAAAGAGCTGGTGAATACCAACAGTGGCCTTCAGTTTCTCTCAAGAACACTGTTGACATCCATATTTACTCTAAACAAGCTGAAATATCAACAAGTTTCATCATTATCCCACCTGCTAATATTTCCAATGTCTCTTGCCACAAGTCACTGCTGGTATTCTGTTTCCTCTATTCCTTCTCTTTTCTCTTGTTCTTGCCTTCTTTTCTCTCCTTTTCTGCTCCGGTTTTACTATTTGACTACAATCAATGGAGTGGGTCTCATTCTTCATTGAGAAATCTGACTTGCTCATCCTCTTCTAAGGTAATCAAACGGGTTGTCCTTTCTAGCCAAATTTGATTCCCTGTCTAGGAGAAATAATATATGATCATTTTCTTTCTTTTTTAAATTTTTTATTTTAACTAGTAAGACAAAACAAAATAAATTAAACCAGAACAGAACAATGCAAGCAACACAAGATTTCAAAACAAGACAATAGGAAATCAACAATGGATACCATAATGTCCCTTATTTTCTTCAAAATAGCTGTCGATACCTTCACATATGAAATCAAATAATAGAAAACAGACTAAAACCAATCAAAACAAAAGAATGAAATTATAGGACTTCAAAACCAGATAACAGGAAATGAACAATGGTTACTATAATGTCTCATTTTCTTCAAAACGGTCATCCATACCATCACACATAATAAAATCAAATAAAACCAATCAAAACAAAAGAATAAAAACATTATAGAATTTCAAAATGAGATAATAGGAAACCTACCATGATTACCATAATACATCCGATTATGTTCAAAATAGCTGCCCATACCATGAGACACAGTAAAATCTAACAAAACAAAACACAACGATACCAAACCTAACAAAATTGTAAAAACAATACAACAGTACAAGACAAGACAATAAGAAATTAACAATGGTTACCGCCTTCCCCTCCTAGATGTTTCCTTCCCTATCATTTTTATAACATATATTGTGCTTTTTTGGGTCCCACTAATTCCTTCAGTTTTTTATGCTAGGGTTCACCTATATGAGTTTAAACCATTTCACCCATGAACTTGATCTCTGTTTGTATCCATTTACCTATATGAGTTACTTTATAGCTGGGTAGCTGTCCTTGTATGAAAATATCATATCTTTTTTATCCATTCTGCGGTTGATGGTTGTTACCCTTGCTTTATTTCTTGTCTCCTGTTGCATGAAACATTTGTTTTATCTCCTTTGATTTACAGGTCATGAATTCCTTTTGAGTTAAATGTGTTTTTTGTATACAGTATACTGAAGAATCTTGTTTCTTTATCTACTCTCTCTGTGTTTCTTTTTATTGCCACCTACATTAATGAATTGAGGCCATCTACATTAATAGTTACAACCAGCATCCATTGGTTTGTCTCTTCCATGCTATTGTCTTGCTGTTGGCCCCCACTTTTCCCCTTCATTTGATTGTCCGTCCTGTTTGGTGATCCATCTCTGCTGCTATTCCTAGACCTATGGCCATCTTAAGCTCTCTCTAGAATATCTTTTAACACTCTGTCAGGTTGATTTGGTGGTCATGAATTCCTTCAGTTGTTCTTTATCATGGAAGTATCTTATTTTTCCATCAATTTTGAAAGATAGTTTTGCAGGATACATCAGTCTGGGTTGGAAGTTGTTTTCTTCCAGAACTTGAAACACTTCACTCCAAACTCTTCTTGACTTGATGGTTTGTGTTGAGAAGTCTGGCATGATTCTGATAGGTTTTCCTTCATAGGTGACCTGTTTCTTTTCTCTAACAGCCTTTAAGCTTCTATTCTTGTGCCGAATTTCTGGGATTGTTATATGTCTGGGTGAAGATTTATTTTGGTTGTGGCTTTTGGAGTTCTATATGCCTCATTTATCCATATGTCAGATCCTTTTTCCCATGTTTGGGAAGTTTTTTGCTATTACTTATGTAAACAGCATTTTTATTTCATTTGTGTTGATCCTTGTTTCTTCAATGATACATATCAGTTTTTAATTATTTTTCTTTGCATCATCTTGCAGACATTGAATTGTTATTTCCCGGTTCCTTGTAATTTTTAAGAAATCTTTCCTTTCATAATTGCTACCTGCAATCCTGTCTTCAAGGTCTGAAGGTCTATCCTCACTTTCTTTCCAGAGGTTTTGCCATCTTTCAATGGTGTTTTTAATCTCCTGGATATCTCTTTGAATCTGTTTCATGCATTGTAATTTCTTTCTATACTGTTCATTCAAGGTTTCCATCATTTTCTTATGCTCCCCTTTATCTATGTCTTCTTTAGATATGCTGAGCCATTCTTTTATTATGTTTGTGATTTCTTCTTTCACCTGAGACATTATTTCTGATTTGATTACTTTTACAGTCTCATTAAGTTGTTTCTTTACTTCACTTGCTATTATTTTTTTTTCAAGTTGCCCTCACAAAATTATTTGGTTCCTAGGCAAGACAACTGTGGTGTAGAAAGGAAATTTCACTAGGTTCAGGATTTAACAAACTTAATTTGGGCCATTTTTACTTTCTCTGAGAAGTGTCTATTGATTTCAACTGCTCATTTTTTTGATTAGGTCTTTTATCTGGGGGAATATAATTTTTTGAGTTCTTTATATTATTAGTTTTTTATCCAAGGAGTAGCTGGCAATTTTTTCCATTCTGTAGGTTGTCTTTTCACACTACTGGTTGTTTCTGTTGCTGTGTAGAAGCTTTTAAATTTGTGTAATCTCATTTGTTGCTATTGGTGTTATTTCTTGTGCAATTGGTGCTCTGTTCAGAAAGCCCCTGGCTATGCCTGTGTCTTTAAGAGTTTTATGTATTTTTTTCTTCTAGCAGATTCTGTTTTAATATCTAGGTATTTGGTTCATTTTGATTTGATTTTAGTACAGGATGAGAGATATGAGTCTAGGTTCATTATTCTGCATGTGGATAACAGTTTCCCAAACATCAAATGTTAAAGAGGCCATTTCCCTCCAGTATTTGTTTTTGTCTCATTTATTACAGATCCACCTGTCTGTTTTTGTGCCAGTATCATGCTGTTTTTATCACTGTGGCCTTGTAATATAACTTGAAATCTGGTATTGTGATGCCTCCTGCTTTGCAATTATTGTCCAGGATTACCTGTGCTATTTTGAGTCTCTTCTGTTCATATAAATTGTAGGATTGTTTTTTACAATTCTGTGAATAATGCTATTGATATTTTGATTGACATTGTATTAAATCTATATATATCAGTTTTGTTAGTATGGCCATTTTGATGATATTGACTTTTGCCTTTTCAGGAACAGGGAATGTCTTTCATTTTGTGATGTCCTCTTAATCTTTTTTTTTTTTTCTTCAAGAGTACTGTTTTTTTTGTTTTTTATAATGGAGGTCTTTCACTTCCTAGTTAATTCCTATGGAATTATTATTATTATTTTATTATTTTGGGGTTTTTTGTGATAAGTTCTTACTATGTCATTCAGGCTGGCCTTGAACTCACTTTGTAACACAGTTTGGGCCTTGAATTTATGGTGCTCCTCCTACTTCAGTCTGCCAAGTGATGGGATTATAGATGTGTGCCACTCTGCCTGATTTAATTTTTTTGAAGATATTGTAAATGAGAATGTTTTCCTAATTTCTTTTTTTAGTGGATCCATTGTTGTTGTATAGGAACACTACTGATTTTTGTGTGTGTTAATTTTTTTTTTTTTGTGGTACCAGGGGTTGAACTCACAAACTTGCATTTGCCAAGCAGGCCCTTGTGCCACAGAGCTAAACTCCTGGCCTATATGTGTATTAATTTTTTATCTTGTTACATTTCTGAATTTATTAGGTATAGGAGTCTTGACGGAACTGTGTGTGTGTGTGTGTGTGTGTGTGTGTGTGTGCCTATAGACAGGATTATACCACCTGTAGGATTGTTTGAAATCTTCCTATGTTTTTCTTTTAACTCTCTTTCTGATTGTGTTGGATGACGTTTCAAGAACTATACTGAACAGGGAGGATAAAAGGGGACACTCTTATTTTGTTCCTGTCTATAGAGAAAATGTTTTCAGCTTTTTTCCATTTAGCATGATGTTGACTGTGGGTTTGTTGAAAGTGACCTTTCATTTCCTCAAATAGTTACTTCTCTAGTAATTTGAAAATTTGCTATATCTATTCCTTTTTTATATTCTAGTCTTTTGCTATTATTTAACTTTTCATTTTACTCCCTAAGTAGATATTAAGTTACCAGAGGTGAGATTGTTTCTTGTTAAAAGATATTTTTAAATATGTAGCAATTACTAGAGTCACAAGATAAGAATGAAATATTTGGTTCTTTGAAAAAGATTAATAAAAGACCATATAAACATATATATTTATGAAGATACAAGCATAAATATATAAAAGATTAATAAAAGACCATATAAACATATATATTTATGAAGATACAATTATAAATATATCAATTGTCCCCAAATTAATCTATACATTCTCTATAACCTAAAAAGTACCTGTAGGACTTTTTTTGGGGAAATGTAGTAAAACTGATTCATGTGAAAGTATAAAAAGCTGCATGGATAACCAAAGAAAATTTCAAAAACAAGGATGAAGAAAGGGAACCAATCCTTCTAGTGATCCGAACATTTCCAAATTTTATTGCGTATTACCAAATTTAGTTATCAGTTATTGAAAGAAGAATAGATACAAAGGTAAGATGAAACAGGGAAGAAAGAAAAAAGGCCCAGAAACAAACTCATACCTATAAGACAAACTGGGCTTTCATAGATCAGCAAGGGAAAGGCTGAACAATTCAACAAATGGTTTTACAGTGATTGACAGTTCTTCCTAAAGAAAAGATTAAGATTAGAATCATGAAAAGAAAAAAATTGTTGCAAGAGTACTGAAAGACATACTAAACAGAGATGAAAATGATCACAATCCCCAAAACAACAACAGAAAGAAACCACCAAGTAGGATAAGCAATTAAAAATGGGAAAAGCAGAAAGCAAACAAATGGAACATAACATGGCAAAGTCAAGCCAGTACGTATCAGTGATATCCATAAATGTAAATGGCCTCAATTCACCTATAAAAAGAAATAGACTGACAGAATGGATCAAGAACCATGATCCCACAATATGCTGTATACAAGAAACACATCTGACCCAAAAGGAAACTCATAGATTAAAAGTCAAAGGATGGAAAACAGTATTTCATGCAACAGGAACCCAGAAAAAAGCAGGGGTAACTATTCTAATTGCAGACAACATGAACTTTAAACCTAAAATGATTAAAAGAGATAAAGAAGGTCACTACATACTCTTAGTAGAAAAATTCAAGAGGAAAACTAACAATTATAAATATATGTGCACCAAATGCAGGAGCACCCAATTACGTAAGACAGATACTAATGGACATGAAAAACCAAATACACAAGAACACAATTATAACAGGGGATCTTAACAGCCCATTGTCACAAAGAGATAGATCAACTAGACAAAAAGTCAGCAAAGAAATAACAGAACTGAATCATACCTATGAGCAATTGGATTTAGTAGATGTTTACAGAGTGTTCCACCCAACCACATCAGAATACACATTCTTCTCAGCTGCTCATGGGACAGTCTCCAAAACAGACCATATATTATCCCATAAAATATTTTTAAGTAAATGTAAAGGTATTGAAATCATCCCATGCATAATATCTGACCATAGCACACTGAAATTGGAAATTAATAGCAAAAGAAATTGCAAAACCTGCATAAATACATGGAAATTAAATAACAAACTTTTGAACAACCAGTGGGCTACAGATGAAATTAAAGAAGAAATAAAGCAATATCTACAATTCAATGAAAACACAGAAACAACATACTGTAATCTATAGGATGCAATGAAAGTGGTCTTAAGAGGGAAACATATAGCAATAAATTGTCATATCAAGAAAACAGAATGGCACAAATAAACAACCTAATGCTCCATCTCAAGCTTCTAGAAAAAGAAGAGCAAGCTAAACCCAAAGCTCATAGAAGAGAGGAAATTGTAAAGATTAGAAGAGAAATCAATGCAATTGAAACTAAAAAAAAATACAAAGAATTAATGAATCAAAAAGCTGGTTTTTTGAGAGAATAAACAAAATTGACAAACCCCTAGCTAACCTTATCAAGAGAAAAAAAGAAAAAACTCAAATTCACACAATAAGAACTGAAAAGGGGGAAATTACTACAGATCCCATGGAAATTCAAAAGATCATGAATACTTACTTTGAAAATTTCTACTCACATAAAGTGGAAAACACAGAGGAAATGGACAGATTTCTAGAAACATAAGAACTACCAAAGCTCAACCAAGAAGATATAGCAATTTTGAACAACCCAATATCAGCTATTGAAATTGAAAATGTAATTAAAACCTTACCAACAAAGAAAAGCCCAGGTCCTGATGGATTCACAGCTGAATTCTACAAGAAATTTAGAAAAGATTTGATGTCAGTACTCCTTAAACTCTTCATGAAATTGAGAAGAAAATAATCCTCCCTAAATCATTCCTGGAGGCAAGTATTACTCTGATACCAAAACCAGAGAAAGATCCAACCAAAAAAGAGAACTATAGGCCAATCTTACTAATTAACATTGATGCAAAGATTCTCAATAAAATACTGGCAGATATAATGCAGCAAATCATCAAGAAGATTATACATCATGACCAAGTGGGGTTCATTCCAGGAATGCAAGGATGGTTTAACATATGCAAATCGATAAATGTAATATACCACATCAACAGAGCCAAAAACAAAAACACATGGTCATCTCAATAGACACAGAAAAAGCTTCGACAAAGTCCAGCACATGTTCATGATAAAAACCCTTCAGAAACTCGGAATACATGGTGTCTACCTCAACCTTATAAAGGCCATCTATGACAAATCAACAGCCAACATTATACTAAATGAACAAAAACTGAAAGCTTTCACTTTAAAATCAGGAACAAGACAAGGATGCCCACTATCACCACTCCTTTTCAATATAGTTCTAGAAACAGTAGCCAGGGCAATCAGACAAGAGAGAGAAATAAAAGGAATAAAGATAGGAAAGGAAGAAGTTAAATTATCAATATTTGCAGATGACATGATACTCTATATAGAAGACCCAAAAAACTCCATTAGAAGACTACTAGAGGTAATAAACAAGTTCAACAGTGTATCTGGATACAAAGTCAATGCTCAAAAATCAATAGCATTCCTGTACACAAACAAAAAACTCACCAAGAGAAAAATTATGGAAATATCACCCTTTACAATAACATCTAAAAAAATGAAATACTTAGGAATCAACCTAGCTAAAAATGTAAAAGACCTATATGCTGAAAATTATACTACACTGAAAAAGGAGATTGAAGAGGATATTAGAAAATGGAAGGATATTTCTTGCTCTTGGCTAGGAAGAACCAACATTGTGAAAATGGCCATACTCCCCAAACTGTTATACAGATTTAACGCAATCCCAATCAATATACCATTGACATACCTCACAGAGCTAGAGAACACACTCCTAAAATTCATTTGGAAACAGAAGAAACCTAGAATAGCAAAGGCAATTCTAAGCAACAAAGGCAAGGCAGAAGGCATCTCAATTCCTGACTTGAATCTATACTACAAAGCCATGATAAAATCAGCCTGGTATTGGCAAAGAAATAGACCTGAGGATCAATGGAACGGATTAGAAGATGCAAGCACAACTACAAAGACACTCAGCCACCTGATATTTGACAAAGGGGCTAAATATGTCCACTGGAAGAAGGATAGCCCCTTTAATAAATGGTGTTGGAAAAATTGGCTCTCCACATGCCAAAGACTGAAACTAGATCCATACATATCACCATGCACAAAACTAAAGTCTAAATGGATCAAAGACCAAAATATTAAAACAGAAACACTAAATCTACTGGAAGACAAGATAGGTAGAAGTCTTGGAGACATAGGGGTAGGCAGAGAATTTATAAACAAAATGCAAACTGCACAGGAAACACTTCAAAGAATCAACAACTGGGATCTCATATTATTGAAAAGTTTCTGCACTTCAAAGGAAATCACCAACAGAGTGAAAAGAAAACCAACAGAGTGGGAAAGAATTTTAGCCAGCAACCTCTCAGCCAAAGGACTTATATCCAGAACATATAAAGAATTGAAAAACAACAAGCTCCCCAAATTCAAAGACCCTATCCAAAAATGGGCATCTGAGATGAATACACAGTTCTCAGAGAAAGATATACAAATGGCAAATAAATACATGAAGAAATGTTCACCATCACTGGTCATTTGAGAAATGCAAATTAAAACAACATTGAGATTTCACCTCACTCCAGAAAGAATAGCTGCCATCAAGAAATCAACTGATAACAAATGTTGGTGAGGCTGCAGGGGAAAAAGGAACACTGCTCCACTGTTGGTGGGAATGTAGACTGGTGCAGCCACTATGGAAATCAGTATGGAGATCTCTGGGAAAACTAGGAGTAGAAGTTCCATTCAACCCAGCTATTCCCTTCCTGGGTATTTTCCTAGAAAACCTGAAAAGGTCATGTCACAGTGATATATGTGCACTCATGTTCATAGAAGCACAATTTGTGATAGCTAAATCTTGGAAACAACCAAGATACCCATCAACTGCAGAGTGGATGAAAAAGATGTGGTATTTTTACACAATGGAATATTACTTAGCTATAAAAAGGGTCATCTTGAGGCCTTCATGGGTAAATGGAGACAACTTGAGACTATCCTCATTAGTGAAATAAATAAGAATCATATTTATAAATGTCACATTGTGTCTCTAGTGTAAAAAGTGATAAGAACTATAAGAATAATAAAACCCAAAATGTGTAATTGCTATTGTAAAAAAGAAAGGGCTCTAAGGGATATAACTGCATGTATGTTTGAGTGTGTAAAATAGATGACCACATTGCTGAATCTTTGTTGGATCTTTGAGCAGAACTGTTTGCAGTCTCACTGTTTGAATGTCTACTACATATCCATTAATTTTTTAACTTGAACAACTACATCCAAGATGACAATATGTAATTTATCAACTAGTGATTTCTTAATGTTTTTTCTTTTTTCTTTTAGAATTCTGTATTGTTGCTACCCTTTTTTCGTTTGCTTTTTTTCTCTTTAAATAAAATTTTTAAAAAATGCATAATTGCTATTGTAAAAAAGAGAGGAAATAGAAAGTGTTATAAGAGATATAACTGCATGAATATTTAAGTGTTTAGGATTAATAACCATACTTCTAAGTTCTTGTTGGGTTGTTGAACAGATCTGTTTGCAGTCTCACTGCTTGAATGTCTACTCTGTATGCTCTAATTTTGTAACTTGAACAATTATTTCTAAAAAGACAATATGTAATTTATCAACCAGTGATCTCTTACTGTTTATCCTTTTTTAAAAAATTCTGTAATATTTTACCTTTTTTGTTTTTTTCTCTTTAAATAAAAAAATTAAAAAATTGTTGTAAGAAAATGACATAAAAATGAAAAAAATTCCAAAATTACCAGAAGAAAACATAGAATATAGAAGCCTTCCTTAAATAAAGCAATTTGTACAAAACATTAAAGGAAAGGCAGGTATTTGACCTAATTAAAATTTGAAACTTTTGGGATAAAGGTGGGGATGAAGTATGAATGAATAAGGTACTACAAATCAAGAAAAATGTTAAAAATTACAAGAGGAAAAAAATATGAATTTAGGCAATTAACAGAAGAGGATATATGATGGCCGAAATATATGTATATACTTAACCTCACTAATAACCAAAGAAAAAGATAAAAGTACTTCTTGCTTACCAGGTTGTCAAAAATTAAGTTGGCCAGTATTGCATTTTGGTGAGAATATGGGGAAAATTTAGCACTTTCATTCAGACATGGCAGGCAATATCTGATATGTTTCTACTAATCCTTTCCTCCTTTGGTAGAGTCTTTTCCAACACAGAATTGGAGCTGGCCTGGAAGGATATACTACTATACAGCAGAAGTGTTAGCATGTGGTTTCTGAGGGTAGGTCATAAAAAGAATTGCAGCTTTGTTCTTGTTTTCTTGTTACCTTTTAGGAGAAACCAGTCATGCAGCCTTTGGAGAGGCTCATAGGGTGAGAAACTGAGGACTCTGGCCAAGAGCCAGCACCAATTTACTGTATTAGTCCTGTGATAAGCCACTTTGGAAGAAGATAATCTGGCTTCAGTCAAGCATTCATATGATTTCAGCCTCAGTCAGTAAGAGATCCTGAGCCAGGACCACAGAGCTAATCTGCTCCCAAATGCCTTACTCATAAAAACTGTGAAAGATAATAAACTACTACTGTTGTTTGAAATCTCCAAGTTTGGAATAATTTTGTTGTTCAGAGCTAGATAACTAAGACATTGGTACAGCTACATTAGAGTACAAATTAACAACATTTAGTAAAACTTGGTGCTTATATTTTACATATAGTCTTCTTGTTTGTTTTGAGACAAGGCCTTGCTATATAGTTTAGGCTGGCCTTGAACTCACTATGTAATCCAGAATGGCCTTTAACTCATGGGGATCCTCCTGCTTCAGCCTTCTGAGAGCTCAGATTACAAGTGTGTGCCACCATGACTGGTTTGATATATTCTTAAGATGGACTATTTTGCAGCACTCAATATGATACCATTTAATTAAATAAAATGTACAAAATGTTACAGACAAGTTAAAAATAGACTTTAAATTTAGGTTATAATTGCTTCTGGGGATGTTATGTGAAGACAGTTAAAGTGGATTTAAATATAGTAAGAGGCTATTGTGGTCTACCTCATGAGTCTATCATGGCTTTCCTCATGATAGCCTGCCCTGCTTTCTCCAGGGTGTTCTTTTATCTTGTTTTTTCTTCTTTTACTTGGCCAAGCTCTTGAGTTTCTCCCTCACTTTTCATTTTTACTTTTCAAATAAACTTTGCCATTGCTTTTTGCCTATTTCTCTCAATTCTTTGTTTAAGATGAGAAGCACTTGGAATCCAACTCCAGGACAGGCAAGCAGCCCAGAACCCTGTAACATTTATTTGGTGAGCCACTTTTAGAGGCTAACGGGATGGCTTAGACCCAACTCAGCCTGAGGCATGGGATACCAGCACCACTTCTCTGGACCCATATGTACACATTCTCACTGATTTCCTTGAGATTTGGATGGCATAAAAGGACACGGATACCATTAAGGGCTTGCTGTCTAGCTTTTCTCACAAAAGCCTGCCCTGTGTCCTCCAGGGTGGACCTTTGTCTTGGGTTTTCCTCTTTTATTTGGCCCAAGCTCACTCTGAAGAATAAAATTTCCCCTCACACTTCACTTTTACTTTCCAAATAAACTTTGTCACAGCTAAACATAAATAAATAAATAAATTTAATTCTAAGCAGTGAGAATTTCGGTATACATATGCTATTCTTTGTACTTTTCTGTATTGTTTAATGTTCTCAAAATTTAAAAAATCTACTTAAACCAATCTCATAAGAATTAGACTTAAATCTTAATATGTTTAAGCAAAATTTCTTCCTGTCTCAACCTCTAGTAAGCATCTGATTAAATCAGAGCTCCATCCACTGATTCAAAGTAAAATATTCTCTGAACATCTTCTATATTTAGGCATATGTCAGGTTTTAGGGACAGATCTTTACATAGAAATGGTTTCTACCCTTACAAATTTCATTGTCTAGTCAGGGAGACAGCATTAAAGAAATGCTTGCCCCCCCAAATAAACTTTGATAATTTCTATAAAAGAAAAGAAATAGTATCATGAAAGTCTACAATTATGGTACCATATTCAAGGGGAGTAGACACTGTTACTTCATGGTAATGCATTTATAGATGCAGATATACACTAATATTTATTGAGTACCTACTACATTGAATACATTAATTATTTGTAATTCTTACAACAGTTCTATATAGAAGCATTATTACTAGCTACTTTTACAAATGATTTAACTGAGTCATGATTAAACTCACACAAGTAGCAAGAATAATTCACATCCAATTCCAATTTAAAGCCTTGTTAATTCCAATGTTACAGCAAAACCAGACTACTTTGACTCCAACCTTTCTTTATTTACTCTCTTTTATTTTTACTTCATACTACACTGTATAACTTTTATTTTGAAGAGTGAACTCAGCTATAGGAACTCTTTTAATATGCATCATGGAACACTTCAAAGTTGTAGTGATTAATTTGTCAGCAAGTTCTAAAATTTGAGCAAGAGACAGTCACAACTCCATGTTGTTTATGGAGGGTTTAGTGATGAAGTTGTCATTCTTGAGCATCCACTAACATGCCTGGCAGAGGATAAATCAGAGTGAAGGAAATGATCCCTGCTGTCATGGAATTTACAGTCAGTTGGGCAGTCAGGCAAATAAAAATATGTGTGCAACTTGTGATAATATAAAAGTGAGGAGAAGCCGGGCGTGGTGGCTCACGCCTGTAATCCCAGCACTTGGGAGGCTGAGGTAGGAGGATGGTTGCGAGTTCGAGACCAGCCTGGGCTACAAAGTGAGCTCAAGGCCAGCCTGAATTACATAGCGAGACCCTGTCTCAAAAAGACAAAAAAAAAAAAAAATGAGGAACTTATCCATATAGAGAAGGAAAAAATGTTAACAAAGCTTTTGTAAATAAGGATGGTTGAAGGGAGGGGAGGAGAGTGGGAAAAAATGAATCAAGATATATTATATACAGGTACAAAATCTCTATGATGAATGTGATCATAATGTATACCTTAAAGGTACCAATAAACTTAATTTTTAAAAAAGGCCTAATTTAGCTTGGAGGCAGAAGATTAGGAAAATTACATACACACACTGTTGTATTTACTAGACTGCAAGGTGCAAAGCCCTCCAGAGGGCCCCAGGAGAGTGCTGAGATCTGGGGCCCCATTGTACTGACGAGGCCGCTGAGACTTAACCGGTTTCTGACTGAGGGCGGAAGGGGCCAACGTTATTCAACACTGTGGCTGAGGAGTTTTTGGCATTTGAACCCCGCCCCCCCTCCATCCTGTCCTCGGTTGTGATCATCTCTGGTTGCGCCAGTATGTAGGAGCCTAGTTTGAAGTTTTCCTATCCAGTCGCCCTTAAAGCCGACGACTTCGCAGAGGTGGCGCGCGGCCTGTTGTGGGTGGCGGAGCGGCAGGTGGGCTGGCGGAGCCGGGGTGCTTGCCTAGTGCTCCTAGCCTTAGTCTGCCTAAGCCCCGGCGCGAGCGCTGGGCGCGCGCCCTGGGTTATCCGTGCCTGGAGCGCGCCGATGGCCCGCGCTCGCTCCCGAGCTTCCTCGCGCCCGCGGCGGCCTGCTCCGCGCGCGCCGCCTCTCGCTGGTCCGCAGGCCAACCCTGTCGGCCTTAGCGGCGCGCGCACGGGACTAGCCCGGCTTCCCACTCGGGCCGGCTGGCTCGTGGGCTCGTTCGCCCCGCCCCTCAGCGCCGCCGCTGGGCGCTTGCGCGGGGCGTGTGGCCTTGGCCCGGGTCTCCGCTGCAGCCGGAGCTGCCGCCGCCGCCTCAGTCAGTCAGTCCCCAGCAATGGCGGAAGGAGGTGAGCGAGAAGACCTGCTCTCGCCGCCGCCCGTCTCTCCGGCCAAACGGCTGTGCTCGTGGCCCAGCCCCCAGGCTCACCTTCCGCGGGGTTCGCTAGGGACGGCCGGCGGTGGCGTGGGGGGCGTCGGCAGCAGCTGCTTGGCCCCCGGGGCCCGCCCCCACCTGCAGCCAGAGTCCTTGCTGGACTGCGCCGCCAAGACGGTGGCGGAAAAGTGGGCGTACGAGCGGGTGGAGGAGCGCTTCGAGCGGATACCGGAGCCCGTGCAGCGCCGCATCGTTTACTGGTCCTTCCCACGGAATGAGCGGGAGATCTGCATGTACTCCAGCTTCCAGTACCGGGGCGGCCCCGGCGCCGGCGCGACCGGCGGTGCCGCGGGGGCTTCGCCGGCTGAGGAGGGGCCGCCGCCACTCCCCGGGACTGCCGCTCCGGCCGCCGGCTCCGCCCCCGGGACCGCCGCGGCAGGGGCGTCCTCGGGGCTGGGCGCTGGGGCTGGCGCGGCGGGCGGCGGCGGCGAAGGGCTGCCGTTCCGCCGGGGCATCCGTCTGCTGGACAGCGGCTCCGTAGAGAACGTGCTGCAAGTCGGTAGGTGCTTCTCCGGCCCCTCTCTGGTCCCTGGCCTCTCTTGTGCAGGTGCCTTCTCTGCTCTAGCGTTGAGTGGAGACCGCGGCTTTTTGCCCAACTCTAGCAATCCTGCGAGAGGACAAACAAGTCATATTAAAAACAAAAAAACAAGCAAACAAAAAAAACACAACTTTTCTCAACATTTCCGTTCAATTCCACGACTGCTCTTAATCTCGCTGGCTGTCTACCTCCGTTTCTTTTTGTTTGAAGAGCAAATAGATAGGTCTCTGACCTTTTGCTCTTCATTCTGTTTCTCACTTCAAAGGCAAATAGAATGGGAAGATGTGTCTTTTTGGATCTAATAATGTTGGAAATACATTTTTGTAATTTAAGTTTCTAGAGGAGAGGATTGTTAGTCAATCTGGAGCAAGGTTTCTTGGAGTGTTTGAGGGACAGGCTGTCAGCCAATCTGTAGCCCTGGCAGATTAAATCTGGGTGTAATTAACTTTAACATGGGGGAAGAAAAGCAGCAGCAACAACAAAATGCTGCATTTCAGACAATTTTAATTGTCTGCTGTACAATTTTCCCCTCTAGACCAGTGATGCCCGGGAATCTAGGCTGCGGACTAACAATAACCGAAGATGGAAATGTGACAGCTTCTCTTCTCTACACCCCCACCCAAAGGGGGGAAAAAAAGCCCTGCACAATCTGGAGTGGGGGTGGGGTCTGTCTTCCTTGTCAGGCTGGGGTAAATCAAAAGCTGGTCATGTTGGGTTTTTTAAATGCTTCTCATTTAACAAGTCTTCACATTTGCTTTTATTTTATTTTATTTTTTGTTCGTGCCAAAATGGAAAATGGTTTTTCTTTTCCTCCTGCTCCAGAGCTTCTAGTCAGTTTGTTAATATTACTAAACGTATAAATAACACATATTTGATTTGTGGAATGGTTAGAGATAAAGAAAAAAATGACATTGTTTAACATTGACTTGCTAGGTAAAAAATTAGAACATTTTTTCTACTCGGATTGTTATATTCTGGAGTACACGTTATCTTTATGCATTTATTACACTGTGTATACTTATATTTATTGAAGAAAATACTGATTTTTGAGCAGAGTTGGAAGAAAGTTGTTTCACAAGTGCAGGCACACCTATACAAACCCCAAACATCTAGCTCTCATCTCCCCAGGTAACCCATACTTGAAATTCTTTTCCTTTGAAAAGTAGTACATTGCAGTGTTTTATACAGAGCAGTCTGCTTTTGGTTATTGAGAATCAGTGAAGCCTGTGTTTCTTATTAAAACAATAGCACATTAGTTTGTTTTACAAATATGAAATGTAAATGTATTCTATGCCAGCATACAGTGAGAATGGATCGAGAAAGTTTTACTTATTTGAAAGTGGTTAATCCTTTGTGTGTTTGCATATGTTTTAGGAAGAATGAATTGAATAGACAGATAATTAAAGTGTAGAGCTTTACTATTGAAAACAAGAAAATGGATATATAAGTAACCTTTTTATGAGTTTAGATCAATTACCTTTTGAGATTCTTTTAAAAATATTTTAAATTGAAGAGTCAAGTGGTCACTATTGTAATAGGTGAAATTTGAGGGGGCAAGTTAGAAGCTTTTTAAAAAATGATTAAAATGTCAAGTTCAAAATGAAATCAGATTTTATGAGTGATTCAGATCATGTTTAAATCGGGTGTTTTTTTGGGGGGATACTAAGGTTTGAACTCATGACCTTGCACTTGCCAGGCTGGTGCTTATGCCGCCAAGCTAAATCCCCAAGCCCCAAGGTGTTCTTTTTTTATAATATGATAGTTGCTGTGCTTTTGGTGGGTACTTATGTGATAGTTTCAGGGACCCTGAGAAAGACACATACCAATATTTTCTGATTCACTTTGAATGCCATAGGTGAAGATAGGAAAATAGAAAATTATCTTTGAGACAGTCTGTCTGTGTAGCCCAGGCTGGTCTTGAACTCATTATGTAGTCCTAAGCTGGACTTGCCCTTGAGGTGATCCTCCTACCTCAGCCTCCCAAGTGCTAAGATTATACTTATGAACCCTACTACACCTGACTTAGGAGAATGAATTAATTACTTTTAGGTTAACAGTATTTGAGAACGCATGATATGTGTAATCTTTGTTTTTATGACATTTAATTTATAGTAGTAAGTGTTGAAGTTAAGGATATTCCATTCTGTATCATTCTGAATTCTGTATTTTAATACAAATCACCTGGTGATAAGTAAACTAGAGACTTATTCTTTATCTTCCCAAACTTAAAGTTGTATGGGACTTGATATATAAGATGGTTTTTTTAAAAGTAGTGCTGAGAGATGACTGAGGAAGTGACTTCATGTAGCTGGGTAGTAATCATGTTCTTCAGTTTATAACTCCAGTTCAAACTCAGTTTTATTACTAAGTGGTGGTAATTAACAATTCTAGCTGGGCATGGCGGTGTATGCCTGTAATCCCAGCTCTTGGGAGGCTGAGGCAGGAGGATTGCTCTGAGTTAATGGCCAGCCTGGGCTACACAATGAATTCAGGGTGAGCCTGAACTGCATAGTGAGACCGTGTCTCAAAAAAAACCCAAAAATAATATGCCTGTAATCCCAGCTCTTGGGAGGCTGAGGCAGGAGGATTGCTCTGAGTTAATGGCCAGCCTGGGCTACACAATGAATTCAGGGCGAGCCTGAACTGCATAGTGAGACCGTGTCTCAAAAAAAACCCAAAAATAAACAGTTTTACATATTTCTCACTGTTCCTCATGTTTCCTCACTGTTATTATATTATAACTCAAAATTATAAAGTTCCTGAAGGCAGATGCTGTAGAAAGGAAGGAAAGTTTGGGTTTTTCTCTAACTTTCTTTTAAAGAAAGGATTCATAAAACAATTTAATTTTTTTTTTTTGTCTTTTTGAGACAGGGTTTTGCTATGCAATTCAGGTTGGCCTTGAGCTCACTTCATAGACCAGACTGGTCTTGAACTTACAGCGATCCTCCTGCCTCAACCTCCCACGTGCTGGGATTATAGGAGTGCACCACCATGCCCAGCTAACAATCTAAATTTTTTAAAAAGCAGCATGACATAAATTTTTAAAAACTTTTTTATTATTGTAAAAAATTTCAAAACAAGGTTACAGGAAAGTAACAATAATTTGTACATTGCATATTGTTATTTTCAGAGAAGTTACTCAGGGTACAAGATACAAGCATGAGGTATTGTCCAAACAATATTAGCACAAACCTTTCTTTTCAATTAAGAGAAAGTAGCAGTATATTTATTTTAGCTATCTTGTTTATATATATATATATATATATATATATATATATATATATATATATATATTTCCTTTTCCCTTCCTTCCTTTCAAACATAAAAGTTTTGAAGGAGTATAAAAGCATATCCAGCTTTTACAAAGTATAGGTAGGCTAAATTGTGTAACTTCTGATTATTTTCCATGTTGAATTGGTATTGGGAAGTCAAGGGATAGATTTTGAATCATTACTGTAGTACTGTACTTAAAACATTCTTGCAACCTAACCTATTCAGGAGGTTGAAGCAGGAGGACTGCTAGTTGAGGTCAGCCTGTGTAGTTTACCAGATTCTCTCAAAAAATTTCCCACCTTGATATTAACAAATGGGAGAACTGTAGATTTGTTATGCTTCAAGTATACTCTTCTTTTATATAACAGGACTGAATTGGAAGTATTATGTTTTTAAGAGAGAAAAATTGCAAAGTAATCTCTTTATAGATATCTGTGTATTGAAGCTGTGTCAGTAGACTTACAGTCTGATCAATTGCTGTTATGAAGATAATAGTTTGGGTATTTAAGTGATTGAATTTTTAACTTGTTTTAGAACTCAAGAAAATAACAGTAGTGTAAAACTTTGGTAAAACATTTTATTCAGGTATCTGCAGGTAGCATGAGAATGTGGCTATACTTGACTAATAGTTTTAAGATTTGACTCTTGCTATCTACCATATTTTAATTTTTCTATATTTAGTAAAACTTTTAAAAGGATGTTTGTACCTTCTTAGGGAAATCAGAATTGATTAAAAGAAAGTAATATTTTTTCCCTCTTAAACACAGAAATATTCTATTTATTTGGATATTTAGCTTTTTAAAAATTGGATAGAATCATGCAATGACCTGCTGTAACTGGTATAACCTAATTATATAATTATTCAGAAAATTTCAGATCCAGATATCTCCAACTAATCCCCTTATTTTTAGTTTATACATTTTCAAATAAGCACATAGTTTGTCCTTGGATAGTTTTCAAGACTAGCTCCACAGTGCTATGTACTACCGTATATGAGAGGTACAATTACAGGTTAACAATGATGGTGAAAAGAAGTCTGTTTCAGGTTATCCCTGACTTAAACATCAAGTAGTCCATAGTTATGTGTAATTACATCTGTGAAATTTGTGTGTATTTTAACATTTGAAAAATATATCAGTAAGAAGGGCAACAGTTCTTTCTTTCTTTCTTTCTTTCTTTCTTTCTTTCTTTCTTTCTTTCTCTTCAGTGTTTGAGAACAAACACAGGGCCTCATAGTGCTAGGTAAGCACTAAACCATAAATGTACAGCCCCTTGTTATTAATTTTTATGTGCAGTTTGTTTTCACCTATATTATTTGGGGGAAACAAAAGGTAATTGACATCACAAATGTACTATACCATCCTGCATAAAATTGAATAGATAAAATCATAATAAAACTTCATGTGGGGAAAAAATTACCTAATTTGCATTTAAGATATCCTATTACAAGGGCTGGGGTGTAGCTCAATGGTAAGTAAACTGTTTGCCTAGCAAGCATATAGCCCTGTGTTCAGTCTGCAACAGAATAGAAACACAAATTTTAGTATAACAATATTTAATTACAGAAGACAGCTATATTAAGTGTAAGACTTTTTAGAGTATTAGTCTATTAAGTCTTAAATCATTTTGGCTTTTTAAACAATGAATTTTCTCTTTCCCTCTCTACATCAACATACTGTGTACTATCTTAATGTTCAGTAAGTGTTGAATGAGTGAATTCTAATCATGGACTTCTTGGTGTTGTACAACTAAAGAGCCTGAGTATTTGTGTGCTCCTAGGTTCTAGCACTTGGGAGGCTGAGATGAAAAGATCACTTCAGCTCGGGAGGTTGAGTTCACCCTAGATAAAATAGAATACTCTTTAAAAAATAAAACAGCTGAAGAGAGTACAAAGACAAGATTGAGTTTTTGAAGTATGACAGTGGAAGATATGGGAAAAACTGCAGACTTGTACATGTAATATACTGATACCATTAAGTAGTATGAGTGTTACAGCATGTATAATCTTCTGTGTTAACCATCTATTTTCTGGGAAGAGTGATGGTTTATCGTTTTATTCAAATATAAGAAATGTGTACTAATTCTTTTTTTTTTTTGGTACTGGGGATCAAACTCACGACTGCGCGTGTGAAAGGCAGATGCTTATGCCGCTGAGCTAAATCCCCAGCCCCAAGAAATGTGTACTATAAAAATAAGCTTCTTGAGAATTGTGTTTAGGATTTTAAAAGTAATGAGTAATCTAAAGATAGTGGATTTTGGTTGTCTGTAGGAATGTTTTAAATTAATATTAAAATGTGAGTATCAAGTCTAAATTTTAAAATGAAAAGGTTGAAAATTTAGCCTTAGGAAACAAGTCATTTGTCTTATTTCAAGAATGACTATTAAAAATCAAGGTATTAATTATCAGTATCTATTAAGGTGAGAGTTATATGAATATTTACCTGTGTTAAATATGGAACTGTACACCAAAATGTCAGTTAATGTTTGATATTATAAGTAGACAATAATTCAGGACTATGAATATTGTTTGGTAATAAAAGGCTTTCCTAACATGGGCAGGACCCTGGATTTAATCCCCTAGCACTGCAAAAAAGCAAAACCAGAAAACAAAAATAAATAGATATTTAATTCATCCCAGATTACTTTTATGTGAATTTTCTACCTTATAATTTATTTAAATATTCATTTCTTTTTTCATATAGGCAGCATGCTCTTTGGCCATGGTTAGCCTGTCATCGAGCTAGTAGGCTAAAAAAGTCATACTCATTTTAATGTTAGTTTTAGCATTATGTGATCATATACTAAATTATTATGTGATACTTTTTTTTTTTTTGGTTCCAGGGATTGAACTCATGATCTTGTGTTTGCCAGGCAGGCGCTTATGCTGCTGAGCTAAATCCCCGGCCCCTTTCTGTGATACTTTTGATGGTGATATATTAATTCTTGGTTTTCAGTATAACTGTTCTCTCCTTTAAGTTAGATGGTTTGATTTGCCCTGAATGATGCTCAGCCAAATGGTACTCATGTGTTTATTAAACACATAAGTGTACTGTTATATACCCTTTTTATGTAGTATCTGGGTAGTATGGACATATTTCATAGATGATTTGTATGTTACTGGAGACTAGAAGATATCTTAACATTTTGTGGCTTGATTTGCAGTTCTTTCTGTTTTTAAAAAAATATTACATAGATAAAAGAAAATTGTCCTTGAAGCTTATTAAGTAGTTCTTGATTATTTATTAAATTAACATTTAGTCTCTTATTTTATGTAAGGCCCAGTAAATAATTGTTCACTTGTTTTTTGGTGGAAGTATTTCTAAAATATTTTATATTTTCCTCTCAGAGTATAAACCTAGGTTGGACACCAAAGGACACCGAAACCTAGGCTTCTAAGTTGAGAAATTATCAACTGAGTAGATATTTGATACTAAGAATCTCTGAAACCTGTTTTTGAAAAGTTTTATGTATAAATGTTTTATGGTTGTTTGCTTTTTTTCTCTTCATAGCGATGTGATAAGTGGGGTGCTCAGGGCAGTACAGTGTTGTTACCTTCTTAAACACTAGACTGTTGCTGGATATGTTGGCACGTGGCTGTAATTTCAGTGCTTGAGAGGCCCAGGCAGGAAGATGGCAGTGAGTTGGAGGCTAGCCTGGGGTCCATAGTGAGACCCTGTTTCAAAAAGAAAAAAAAAAAAAGATTGTTGAGGCAAAGGATGAAGTAACCTACTTCTTAGTGGTTTTCTTGTCTTAAGAACAGTTGTTTGAGGGATTGGGGATGTAGCCCAGAAGTAGAGAATTTACCTAGAAGATCCGCAGTACTGAAAACAACAACAACAACCACAAAATTATCTGGGATGAACAATGCTGTGGGTGCATGCCTGTAGTTTCAGCTACTCCAGAGGCTGAGGTAAGAGGATTATTTGAGTCAAGGAACTTGAGACCAGCCTGGGCAACATAAGAAAACCCAGGTTTAAAAAACAAAAACAAGGGATGTAGCTCAGCCGCATAAGTACCTGCCTGACAATCACAAGGTTGTGAGTTCAGTCCCCGGTACCAAAAAACACAACACAACACAACATACATAAAAAACCAGTTGTCTGGTTATTAGTCCTTAGAGAAGGCAAATTGAAACCAAAGGAAATACCTGTACCACACACCTACCAGATTGGTTGAAAATAAAAAGATTGACAGTACCAAGTACTGACAAAGTTGTGGAGCAACTAGAACTCTCATACATTATTGGTAGGAATACAAAATAGTATAGTCAATTTTTTGGTGGGGTGGGGTGGGGTACTGGGAATCGACCTCAGGCCTGCCAGGTGGGTGCTGCACCACTGAGCTAAATCCCTGCCCCCAGTATAGCCATTTTGGAAAGTAATTTTTTATAAAGTTAATCATACTCTTAACTATAAAATTTAGCAATTCTACTCATAGGTATTTTCCTAAGAGAAAAGAAAACTGCTGCTTGAATATATATTTAGCAGTAGCTTTACTCATAATAGTCCCAAACTTCAAACAACCCAAATGTCTATCAAGTTGACGAATTAAAAAATTATGCATTTATGCAATAGAAAGAACTGATGTGTTCAGCAATAAAAAGAACTGATGGCCAACAGCATGAATAAATCCCAAAAAAAGGCATGCTAAATAAAAGAAGCCAGATACAAAAGACTACATAAATTCTATGTGTGTAAAATTCTAGAAAGACCAAAGCTATTGTGACAGAAAATAGAATTAGTGGCTGCTAGAGTAAAGGGGAAATGGCTTGAAGATGATGTGGTGCTTACATGACTATATTAGTCAGAACTTAACCATATGCTTGTATTTGGTAAATTTTGTTGAGTATAAATTATGCTTCAAAAATTTGATTAAAAAAAAGAATTATAGACCTTTTTGTTGAATCTATTGTGAGGATGAAGACTATTCTCAGCAGTCAGACTCTGGACATTACAGAAGTTGTTGACATTGCTCTGTAGGAATGCACAGTTACTGTGAGGGACCCCCAGAAGAACCCTATGGAAAGATTTCAGTCATATCAGTGTAGAAGTCAGTCTCTCCTTTGAAAGAAAAAAGAGAGGTGCAGTTGGCAAATGGTAGGAGAACAGAAAGAAACTGCTCTTCTGCTATCTGTAGTCTTTGTATAGAACATGATCAAGAGTGTTACATGAGCTTCTATTACAGCAGGAGGTCTGTGTGTGATCGCTTATTCTTCAAGGTCGTTATTTAGAACAATGAGTCTTACACTAAAAACTTGGTGAAAAATATATTCACAAGGTTTGGATAAAGCCAAGTGTTGCCTGTTCGGTTCCAAGCCCAGAAAGATGAGTTAATCCTTGAAGGAAGCAACATTGAACTTGTTTCAAATGCAGCTGCTTTAATTTAGCAAGCCACACAATTAGAAACAAGGATATCAGGGTTGGGGTTATAGCTCACTAGTAGAGCATTTGTCTAGTATTCAGGAGGTCCTGTGTTCAATTTCCAGCACCGCAAAGCAAAGCAAAGCAAAACAAAACACAAAAGACAAGACGAAACATGACCCCAAGGCTATCAGACAAATTTTAAATGATGTCTATGTCTCTGAAAAAGGAGTGTTGCAGCAGGATGGTGAATAAGATCGAGCAGTTGTCTGGCTACAGAAACAAGATCTTGGATTATAAAAGTCATTTGTGGTATTTTAATGAAACAATAAGAGACCTGTATTGGCTTGAGGGTGGGGGGAAGAAGTGTGGATTTAAATCTTGGCTTTAGATTAGTACCCAGCACTCACCCCAAATTAAGTCAGAATTGATTTGAAAATGAGGCTAAATTTTAGAAATCTAAAAAAGCTCTCAGTTTTATGTGTAGCCAAGTTTGAGAAACAATACTCTTAAAAAGTAATTCCCTTTATTAGTGTTACCATTTTTTAATTTTTATTTTTATTAATACGTATTTATAGTATATAGTGATTACATGTACACAATATACTTTAAATCCTTTTTCAACCCCTTTCCCTCTGTCCATCTTTTTTTTTTTCAATTTAACTTTATTTTTATTTAAAGAGAAACAAAAGCATGTAAAGGTTAGAGATAATACAGAATTCCAAAAAAAAAGATAAACAATAAGAAATCAGTCGTTAATAAATTACATATTGTCCTCTTAGAAATAGTTGTTCAACTTACAAAATTAAAGCATACAAAGTAGATAGTCAAACAGTGAGTATGTGAACAGCTACGCATGCATGAGTCTCTACATGTATTTCTATCCTTTCTGTATTAGAGGGAAAAACAAAACTTAGCAAGACAAAACAAAACAAATTCCTATAAAAACATGAAACCAAAAAGTTGTATAAAACTACAGTACAAGGTGATCTACAATGATTGCTGTGTTGTTTCTTACTATCCTCAATAGAATGTCTATATCATGAGGCATAATTGAATATTCCAGTATAATTGAGAAAGCAGTAAATAACAATATTAGTAAAAAATAAAACTGTAGACAGTATAAAACTTCAAAGGCAGGTAATAATCAAACCATAGTGGATATTCTAGTGAATCTTGTCATCTTAAGTGCAGTTACCTATACTCTCAGTCTTGATACTATCATAACAGCTTTGAATAAAATCTATCAATACAAAACAGCGATCCAACAAACCAGATTCAATTATGATTAGTCATGGTAAAACAGTATAGGTTTTACAGAGCTTTAGATTAAGTTAATAGGAAATTAAGTATGATTACTGTACTATATCCTGTTATTTCTGGGATTGCTGTCTGTGCCCTCAAATCTAGTACAGGTAGAATGACTGGAACAGAATATAATACATCTAAGCAGAGTAGTGTGAGTAATGTGGGTTTTAAATCCTGGTTCAATATTAACAATATAGTGTATCAAGGCCATCTATGTTGGCAATTCTAGTTATCTTTTCTGCCTCATTTCTGCTATGCTATTTTTCTGCCTTTGTTTGTCTACTTTTCTCTTTCATTCTACTGCCTGCCCCACTCATTGAGGCCTTTCTGCCACTGTTCCTAAAATCCTGGTGTTTTTTTTTTCTCTCTCTAGAATGTCCTTCAGTATTCTCTGTAGGGTTGGATTGGTGGTCACATACTCCCCCAGTTCCTCTTTGTCATGGAAGCATCTTGTTTCTCCATTAATTTCTAGTGACAGTTTTGCAGAGTACATCAGTCTGGGCTGGAGGTTATTTTCTTTTAGGGCTTGGAAGACTTTGCTCCAAGCTCTTCTTAATCTGATGGTCTATGTCGAGAAGTCAGCCATGATTCTGATGGGCTTACCTTTATAGGTAATCTGTTTCTTTTCTCTGACAGCTTTTAATATTCTGTTTTTACATTGAATTTCTGGTATCTTGATTATTATATGTCTGGGTATAGATCTGTTTTGGGTGTAGGTGGCTGGGGTTCTGTATGCCTCACACAACCGAATGTCATTTTCTTTTCCCATGCTTGGAAAGTTTTCCTTAATTATTTCTGTGAATAGCCTTTGTAATTCGCCTGTATGTGTTCCTGCTTCTTCGTTCACGTTTCTTATTCTTAAATTGTAGATTCTCTTTTCATCTTCTAGCCTTTGTATTGTTACTGCCTGTTTCCTTGTTGTTTTTAAGAGGTCTTTCCTTTCATGATCACACACTGCAAACTTGTCTTCAAGTTTTGATAGTCTATCCTTAGTTTCTTTTAAGGCGTTTTGCCAGCTTTCAATGGGGTTTTTAATTTCCAGGTAGTCTCTTTCAATCTGCTTCATGTGTTCTATATCTTCTTTATATTCTTTATCAAATGTTTCTCTCCTTTTTTTGTGTTCCTCCCTTCTTCCTTCTGTATCATCCTGAGAGATGCTTCCTGAGAGCATTTCTTTTATTACTCTACTCATATCTTGCTTTACCTGATTTAGTATTTCAGTTTTGAGCTCATCTACAAGGTCCCAAAGATATCTCTTAATGTCCATTGAAGCCATGTCTGATGTTGTGTGTTTGCCACCCTCAGTCTCCCTTGTTTTTCCTTCTCCTGGATCATTGCCCTCAGGGTTCTGGACTGGGATCCTCCTCCTGCGTCTTTCTCCTGTCATGGTCATGGCTTCCTCCACTCGGGTTACAGTGCAGGTCCCAGCCCCCTTCCCTGTTGGCCACGTTTCCTCCGAAGCATGCTGGCAAGGGAACTCTGCCCTCTCCTGCCTGCTTTTGTCACAGAGGGATAAGCAGTGGCTGCATATTCCTGCCCCTCCCCACTGGGCCAGTCAAACTTCAGGTGCCTTCACCCAGTTAGTGCTTGCTAGGTGCAGGGAATCGATTTGGGCCAGCTCATTGGGTTCTGGCCAGGGGTGCTGCCCAGTTCAAGCAAATCCTAAGAATCTGCTCTTGGGAGGGAGAAACCAACTGAAGTCACTGTCGCTCCCAGTTCAGGCTCCTCCTGCCTGATTCTAATGTGTTGCCCATTTGGTCATGCCCTTCCCCTGGGGGAGGTCTCATTCCCAGCACTGACCGTGGATTAATGAAGGTCCCTTCACCGGCTCAGCTCTCTGTTGGGCCGACCAACCCCCGACTTCAGCGCTACTGTGCTTCCTGTGAGTGGTGGCGGGAATGAGTTTGGGCGGCTCTGCAGCCAGCACAGATTCAGGCCTTTGCAAACTTGGCAGGTTGCCGCAAACGAAAACACTGTGTCCTGTAATTTTTAGCTGTTTCAGTTATAGTCCCGAAGTATTTGACGAGCTTTTTTACATTTTAATTTCTTCCTGTGTCAAGAGGATCCTTCTCCCTCTGTCTAGGTCTCTCCAGGGTGTTTTATTCTGGCAAGTGAGTTGCTCACTGTTCAGCCATCTTGTCTTCCTTTCTCCTGTCCATCTCTTGATCCTCTTCCCTTTTGTAAAAGATCTACTGTCCTGTTTCCTACTATTTTTATTGTTAACAAGACATTCTGTGGTTTTTTTATAGCACAAATGCTATGAGTCATGTCACCTTTCTTATCTGTTTATTCTGTTTTCACCTATGTTTAGTTCTACTGATGATCTCAAGGAGAATTACTCTTAAGGAATATTTATGTATTTTGGAGAGTTTTATTTTAAAATATTTAAATTGTTTGTCATTGTTACCATCATCAAAAGACACTTGTATTAATACAATACCAAGCTATATTCCTTGTTTGTTCATTTATTTTTATTTATAAAACTTAATATTTTTAAATGTTGTATACAAAATAGAACTTAATTTCTATGAGTGCACAGTTTAGTATAGGATGCAATATAAAATAGCATTTAATGTGTTCTTTTTAACAGAAGTAGTTTCTGTGAAGGGAAAGAGTTTGAATTGATTCACTGGGGAAATGAGAACAACTATTTCATTGTTCTATTTCAATAGAATTCTAATTAATGGTAATGATAAAATTATGTCTAATGTTGCAATAAAGATTGAGAACACTTCTGTTACAAGTTAGATTAACTTTTTATGAGATTCCTTCTGTATTAATATGTTCATCATTGATTCAAAGGGATAATAGTGATAAGCTGGAAGAATACAAAAATAGTATCAAATACTAATCCTTTTTTCTCAAAATAAACTTTACAGATCTCTGGCTTCATAATAGCTTTGTTATCTTCAGATAACTCCTTCATTTAAAAAATTGTTGCTTCTTTTAGGTACAAATATATGATAACGCTAATCAGTAAAATGGCTTTTTTTGTCTATCCATTCATTATCTTGTATGTCATGTCATGTATTATGTCTTTGAAACCCATGGCGATAATTACATTGTTTTCTCCTAGTCATTTATGGTTTTATGAATGGAAGCCTCTAGCATTAATGGGTTCATGAAAAGCCAGCCTGTTCTTTTTTATAAATCTAACAACATTTTATAAACTGACATACCAGGCAAGTATCACAAAATACTTCAGTATAATTAGTAATAGAAAATTCTTCCTCACATTATGGCTTCCTGTTGTGAAAAAACTCTTAATCTTGCTAATCTTTTCTTTCACTCAACATTGTATTGTATTCTTTAGTAATTTCATATACTATATTTGTGTGTGTCTACCATGTATGTGCATGCAATTTTGGCTGCTTATGGTGTCTGTTTCCTAAACTGTCAATGGGCAGAATGATGGTACCTATATTATAGGCTGTTTTGAAGATTAGTTAATATGTAAAACGTTTAGGATGAGGCTTAGCACATTTTAAATGCTTATGTAGGTATTCCCTACATAAGTATATCCTTTACCAAAATTGTTGCGAGTATTCTGCATTTGTTATCTTCTGGTGTTTGACTTGTGTTGTCACTAAATTAAAATTGATCTGTTTAAATATCAGTGACCAAGTACAGAATCCTTTTTCCAGTCCTCATTCTTCATGATCTCTATAGAATTTCTTATAGTCCAGCTGCACCTTCCTCTAGAAATGCTCCTTCCTAGATTTTTGCTTTACTTCACTATTCTGGCTTTTTTCCCCCGCTTTTCTTCTGTATTCTTATCTCACAAAGGTCAGATTTACATTCTTGCCTCATATCTTCTAATGTAGCAGCTTAATTTATTTTTACAACTTCAGTCATTGTTTTATGAAATAAGATAGTATGTTATATACCTCAGTGGCTTAAAACTTGTTTAAAGCAGCTGTACTCTCATTTTCAAATGAAATCTTACATGGAATTCCAGTTCTTGAGGCAGATAAAATATGAGCTGCTTTAGGGATTGGGATAGAGCCCAGAACTCCATCAACTTGGCCAGTGACTGTCTTTAAAACTGAAACACTTCCAAATAATCTTAATGTTGATATTTGAAGACGAGAGCAATGTCTTAGTTTTCTCATCTGTAAATTGTCAGGATTTTTGTGAGAGTCTAGGTAAGCTAATATCTATGAAACACTATAAATGTCACTGTACAAATTAAAGGACTAAGTCTGCACCATTGGCTGTTCCTCTGGAATTCAAGATAAACATATCTTTGCCTAGTAGATATTTCTAAATGAATACCATGTTAACCACTCATTATCAACATGCCTAATAAGGGTTTTATGGTGGTTAAGCTTGATTGTGTCAACTTGATTGAGTTGGGAGCTGTGGAGGGAATTGGTGGAGCATATTTTGGGTCATGAAGGCATGCCCTTGTGGTCTGTATCTGATCACTTGCTCCTTCTTTGTCGCTGTTCCCCTACTGTGCTTCCCAGCCTCCAATAACTAAACAACTGTGTTTCTATATGCCCTTCTGCCAATGAAATTTTTGCCTTAGAGCCAGCCAGCCAACCATGGGCCGAGTCCCAATGAGTTGAATTAAATTTCTTTAAATTGTGGGTCTTAAATCCTAGTTCTGCCTTCTAGTTGTGTAACCTTGAACAAGTAACCCCTCTTCCTTACTTTCCCTGTCTGTAAAATAGGGACACAGTACCGTGTCAGAATGGTCACATGATTATTAAATGAGATACTATATGTGAAGGAAGCTTAGAATTTCTTAGCTGTTTTAGGTTATTGTGAATTCTCTTTTTTACCACTTCCTCGCCTCTTAAAACTTCTGTTCTTAAAGGCTATTTTCTCATCTACTTAGTTAAAATTGAAATTTCCTTCCACTAAAGTCCTGTGCATTATTTAGCAGTTGTTTATTGTGCCAGTGTGCCAGGCTTTGTTAGCTACTTAATGTTATAGCAGTGAACAAAACTGAGTTTTTGCTTCCACGGAGTGTACATTTTACTGAGGCAATATAAATCAATTCAATTCACATTTCTTAAGCTTATTATATGTAAATCATTGTACTGAGTACTATGGAACAGTAATTGTCAAGCATTTAAACATTGGGAAATTATAAAAAAAATACAGATTCTTGAGCCCCACTCCAATCTTAGTTAACTAAAATTTAAAATTCCGAGAGTGGAGCCCTAGGATCTACATTTTACCTGAGCTTCTCAAGTGACTCTGTAAAGCATCAGGGATTGGAAGTCACTATTATGAAAGTTACACAAGCAATATGTTCTCATTTCATGTTAACAAAGAAATTCTCAAAGTCCATTACAAGGATTGGAGTATAGCTTAATGGCAGAGTATTTGCCCAGCATTCAAATATCCTTTTTTTTTTTTTGTTCTTTTTGAGACTGGGTTTCACTGTACATTTCAGGCTGGTCTTGAATTCACTTTGTAGCTCAGGCTGGCTTCAAACTTGCAGTGATCCTCCTGCCTCAGCCTCCCAGGTGCTGGAATTACAGGCATGCATATCATGCCCAGCCTCAGATGTCCAGTTTTTTGAGTTCTTGATAGATTCTATATAGTTCTTTGTCCCAGAAGTAGCTGGAAGAATTTTCACATTCTGTTAGTTGT
The DNA here is from genome assembly GCA_004027455.1 of Hydrochoerus hydrochaeris. Classification (NCBI taxonomy): domain Eukaryota; kingdom Metazoa; phylum Chordata; class Mammalia; order Rodentia; family Hydrochaeridae; genus Hydrochoerus; species Hydrochoerus hydrochaeris. The sequence goes on from PVLA01008926.1 coordinate 43,384, forward strand.
CTCTTCACTCTGTTCTGCATTGCTGTGCAGTTTTTTAATTTAATAAAATCTCATTTGTATTTTCTTGATGTTATTTTTTTGTGCAGTTAGGTTTTGTTCAGAAAGTCTTTGTGTACTATGCCCATGTCTTCAAGGGTTTTACCTATTTTATCTTCCAGCATATTGTTTCTGTTTTAACATTTAGATCTTTCATAGTTTAGTACTTGATGAGAGATACAGATTCAGATTTAATTGGCATGTATATAATACTGTGCTGTTTTTATTGCTGTAGTTTTATAATATAACTTGAATCTTGGATTATGATTCCTCCTGCTTTACTCTTGATATCCAGAATTTCTTTTGTTATTCTGGGTGTCTTCTAGTTTCGTACTAATTTTAGAACTGTTCTCTCTAGTTCTGTGAGGAATGCTGTTGGTACTTTGATTGGGATTGTCTTAAATCTATGTATCAGTTTTGGCAGTGTGGCCAATATTTGTTCTGCCTTTCCAGAAAAGGGCTCTTTCCATTTTCTGATGTCCCCTTCAATCTCCTTTATCAGAATGCTGTAATTTTCTTTGTAGAGGTCTTTCACTTTCTCGGTTAGGTTAATTCCTAAGTATTTAATTTTTCTTGAAAATATTATAAATGGTATTATTTTCCTGATTTATTTCTTGGTGGGTTCATTATCAGTGTACAGGAATGCTATTTTTCTACTTTGATTTTGTATTCAGCTAAATTGCTGAATTTGGTTATTTTATGAATCATTTGGTGGCGCTTTTTGGATCTTCTACATAAAGGATCATGTCATCTGCAAATAATGATAACTTTTTCCTTATGTGTATCTCTTATTCAATACATATTCCTTTTCTTGCACTGTTTCAGACACTATATTGAACAAGAATGATGGTACTGGATATCCTTATATTGCTCCTAGCTTTTAAAAGTTAGTGTGATGTTGGATGTAGGTTTGTCATAAATGACTTTTATTAGATTTAGATAAAGTCTTTCTGTACCTATAGATATTTGATTGTCAGAGACTTTTTCCACATCTACTGATGCAACCATATGATTTTTGTCCTTGTTTCTGTTTTTGTGGTGTATTACATTTATTGATTTGCATATGTTGAACCACCATTCCATCCCTGAGATGAAGCCTACTTGGTCATGATGTATGATATTTTTGATGATTTATTGCTTCTTTCCAGTAGTTTGTTGAGGATTTTTTGGATCTCTGTTCATTGACGAGATCTACCTGAAGTTTTCCTTTTAAAATATGCTGTCAAAGCAAACGAGGTTTATTTTTTAGTTGAGCCTTTGGTTTTCGAATCAGGGTAGTGTTAGCTTCCACAAATGACTTTGGAAGTGCTCCTTCAATTTTGATCTTATTAGAGTTGAAGAAGTATTGACATTATTAGATCATCTCTGAAATTAGTGGTGATTTCCATTGAATCCTGGGCTTTTCTTAGTAGACTTTCTATTATTGCCTCAATTTTATTGCCTGTTATTGGGTTATTCAGGAATTTTATATCATCTTGGTTCAGTTTTGGTAATCTTTGCATATCTAGGAATCTATGTATTTCTTTTGGATTCTCTGCTTTATCGGAATATAGGTTTTTGAAGTAGTTACTAATAATGGTTCAGGAATTTATCAGCATCCATTGTGATTTTTCCTTTTTTGTTTCTTTTTTTAAAATTTTATTTTAGAGAGAATAAAAACAAGCAAAACAAAACAGAACAAAGCCACCAAAATAAGACAGTGCAAGTGACACTGAGATGGGACGAGCAATAGGAAATCAAAACAAGGCAATAGGAAATCAACAATGGTCATCATAATGCCTCTTGTTATCTTCAAAACAGCTGCCCATACCTTCAGACATAGTAAAACCAAACAAAACAGAAACAGAATAGAAGCCATAAAAACAAAACAATGCAATACAAGACTTCAAAACAAGATAATAGTACATTCAAAATGTCTAGCATAATATATCTTGTTATCTTTGAAATAGCTGCCCATGCCATCAGATATAACAAAATCAAGATAAAACAGAATAAAATCCAAGCAAACCAAACAAAACATTCTCAGTTATAATCTTTTGTCTTAGGCCTGCTTTTGTTGTATCCTATAAGTTCTAGTATGTTGTACTGGCATTATCATTTGATTCTAGGAACTAGAATTCTTTGTCATAGCTTTCTCCAGATACCCATACTTGGTTAACTGAACTTTTGTCAAACCTGTGTTTCAGTTTGACTTCCTATTTTATCGGGCTACTGCTTCTTTCCTTTCCAGGCATAGATCCCTAATAAATATCTTATATCCTAAACTCTGTCTTGTCCACTTTCAGAAAAATCAACCTGTGATATTTTGGTTCAGAATAGCTTGTGGAGGAGTACACAGCTGTGAGCTGCTATCAGCTGATTCTTTAGACAGTCAGACAACTGTCTTAAAAGAAGTATTTGGACAATGCATTCCTTATAACTTTACATTTAGTAAATACACACCATATGGGATAGCTCCAGAATTGTGTTTACTTTTTCTGGGGGGAAATTACAAGAGTAAGATTAGTGAGGAAATTATAATCTCTGCTTACTGCAGCTAGCCTCCATAACACAGTTGATGCTGTCTCTTCCCATCTCAGTTCTAAATTCTTTTTTTTTTTTTGTACCAGGAATCAAACCAGGACCTTGCACTTGCCAGAAAGGTGCTTGTGTCGCTGAGCTATATTCCTAGCCAGTTCTGAATTCTTGGCCAGATTCTCTTCTGGTTAGGTGATTTATTTGAGGGGAGAATATGACCATATTCATTGTGGACTTTGAGGCAAGTTAGCATTGCTGAAGGGTTTTACTGAGGGAGCTATTGTTGCTTCTTTGAACTCAAGGCTGCTTAATATGGCCCAAGGATGACTTCCTGAAAAGGTTATATTTTGGAATAAGGGGCTTTTAAACTGGCTTTACTGCTAATGACTTTATGAAATATACTTCATATACTATACTACTCACCCATTTAAAGTTTACATTTCATTGGTTTTTAGTATTTTCACAAATATAGGTTGCCATTATCACAGCCTATTTTAGAATTTTCATTACCAAAAAATCCCAAAAAAACAAAACCTTTTCGCCATCACTCTCCAGTCCTTTCCCTGCTAGTCCTAAGCACTACTAATATAGTTTCTGTCTTAGTAGTTCTGGATGTTTCATATAAATGGAATCAATATATAGTTTTATGACTGGTGTCTTTAATTTTATCATAATGCTTTCTTTTTTTATCAACAGTAGCTACCATAATATCTCTTTCTTTGAAATAGTTGAGCATAGCCTCACAAACAATAATATCAAACATAACAAAATAGAATAAAAGCATTCAAGAGAATGAAACTATTACAAGGCATATCATAATGCTTTCAAGGTTCATCTCTGCTACAGTGTATGTTACTACTTAATTCCTTCTTATTGGAGAGTAATATTCCATTGCATGGTTATAATATGTTTTGTTTATTCATTCAATAGTTATTGAATGTTTGGATTATTTTCCTTTTAGTTATCATGGACAGTGCTGCTATGAACACTTATGTACATGCTTTTATGTGGATACATGTTTAGTTTCTCTTGGGTATGTATAGGGTTATACTCTGTGATTAACACTGAGAGATTGCCAAACTGTTTTCCAGAGTGGCTGCACCATTTTACAATCCCACTAGCAATGTGTGAAAATTCTTATTTTTCCACAATTTTCTGACAATTATCATCTGTTTTGCTGTGTGTGAGAGAAGTTATTTCTCATTATGATTGATTTTGATCTGCGTTTCTCTAATGAATAGGGATACTGAACACCTATTCATGCCTATATATTTCTGTCTTTATGCTAGTACCATGCTGTTTTGACTATTGTTGCTCTTTAGCAAGTTTTAAAATTGCTAAATGTTGGAAGGATCCTTCAGCTATCTTTCAAGATTGTTTTGGCTATTCTGATTCCTTTGAGTTTTTATGAATTTCAGAATCAGTGTGTCAGTATTTTTACAGAAAGGCCAGCTGGGATTTTGATAGGGATTTGAATGAATAGATCAATTTGGGAATATTTTCACTTCTTAGTTTTCTCTTGCAAAACTACTGCTGTAACAAATTACTACAAACTTAGTGACTTAAAACAACACACATTTTACTCCCAGTGCTAGGGATCCAACCTAGGGCCTCACACATACCAGGCAAGCATTCTTTTACCTAGGTATCTCCCCAATCTAAAGCCACAAAAATTTAATATACACTTAGCAGATTAGTAAGGCACAATTTTTAGTGTATCTGTGGATGATGAACATGTAGGCCAGCAAACTGAGAGTCTCACCATAGTTATGGGTGATGCAGCTTGTAGCCTAGATGGACTAAAAAAGGGAAAGAAGGAAGTGTGCCAATTTTGAAGAGATCCAGTCTTGAGCAGATGCATTCTTTGTCATCACTGCCTTTGGTCATCACTCTCTAGGTCTCCAGTTTCTTCAGTCTTCTAGTACAGAGTCACACTGTGGATTCTCTAGTGAGCTTCAAGGCCTTGGACCTTTGACTTCATTGCATTTAGTTTTGCATTCCTGATCCCTCTTAGTATTCTGTGGCTTCCATTTTTCTTGGGCTGAGCAGCTACTGGATCTTCCATCTCTTGAGAGCACAGATGACCACTGAAGATCCTCTTATATTTCTGGTAGCCAGGGTCTTTCTGTGTTAAAATCAAACTATAGGGAAAGCTGTGGTTCCACAAAGAGCTTCTTATGGAGCCGCTCTTTCTATGGATTTTTTCAGCTCTAAAAGCCACCTGCTTTCTTTGGCTCATTACACCTTTTTCCCTTTTCAGATCCTATCACTCCAACCTCTTCTTCCATTGTCACAATTTCATTCTTTTGACATTAAGCCTCTTGCCTTCCACTTACAGAGATGCTGTGATTACATTTGGCCCAGTCAAAAAAATCTGGGATAGTTTCCATATCTAAAGAACGTTAGTGACATCTGCAGAGTCCCTTTTGTCAGGTTGTAAAGACTAGCACATGGACATATATGGGGGGGTATTATCCTGCCTAAAACATCACCTTCCTCCCCTCTTGGGGATTGAACTCTTGTAAGCATTCTACTAATGAGCTAGGTACTCAGCCCCTCCACTGAATCATCTTAATAATATCTGGTCTCCTGATCAATGAACACAGGATGTTTCCCCATTTATTTATGTTCTTTGAGTTTTCTCAAGGTTTGATCTGTCTATTTATCTTTAGTACAAGTGTTGTATTTCCTGGGTTGAATTTAGTAAGTATTATTTTTCATGGAATTGCTTCCATAATTTCATCTTGGATTGTTCATTGCTAGTATATATAAGGACAGTTGATTTTTAGATGTTGATCTTGTACCTCTAACCTTACTGAGCTCACTTATTGCTCAAATGTAGTAATTTTTTAAATCTTCTTTTACAATCTGGAACCTTTGCTACTTATCAAGTCACAAAATTCAGCATTGTTTGTGCCATGGAATGCATTGGACTAAGAGACAGTTCTGCTTGTATTTCAAAATACTTTTTAATGAACTGTTGTGTTATTAGGGAATGCAGTTATAGAGAAGCTGGGGTCAGAGAAAATGAAGTGAGACAGGGAAGGAGAGAGAAAGGCAATATGAGGTGCTATTACAGAGCTGGTGGGTTAGGGTAATGGATCACTTGGTTTCCTGAACTATCTTACAGAAGAGCAGGGAGACTCCTCTGGCTCCTCTGGCTCCTCTGGCTCTGGCTTGTGTTTAACAATATCCAGAACCAAGAAATGTTTTATTAATAAAGCATATTCCCCTTCAATTTTAAGCATTACTGGTTTTATAGTTTGGGTTGTGGGAATTGTTCTGTTGCCACTCCGCATCCCCTCAAATTTAAGCACCTTAAATTTCCTGTGTTTATTGTATGTTTCTTTTCCCCCAGTTACCTGATAGGAAAAAGGGTTGGCTATAGTTCATAGCCTTGTTATAATGACAACTCTTAATGATTAGAAACATAAAATAAGTGAGAAGGATTTAATACATTAAAGAAAATAATTTTGTTTTTCAGTGTCATTCTTTTTTCCTTTTTTAATATTGTGTATTCTTTATTTTCTACATAGGTTTTGGGAACATAAGGAATACTTATGTCTTAGTTACTTTCTCATTGTTGGGACAAAATAATCAACATCCACAAGTTAAAGGAGGAAAAGTTTTTTTGGCTTAGTTTGTAGAGGTTTCAGTCCATAGTTTGCTGACTCCACGGCAGGGCACCACAGCAGAGGGGCATTATAAAAGAGAAAGAGCTCATGGCAAGGCGAGGATGAAACAGTAGCCATTAAGGGAGGAGGGACACCTATATATACCCTTCCAGGCCACACACACAATGAGCCCCCACAACCAGCTTTACTTCCCAACTTACACCCAACTACAAACCTATCAGTGGACTAATCTGGTATCATGCATCGATGATCCAATCATCTCCCAAAAGCCTTACATGTGAGTACATGAGGCTTTTGGGGAACTTCTAGATATGAACCATAACAGGCTGTATAGCAAAATAGATAATTGGAAGGAATCGTAAATGATATTTGATCTTCTTTTTCTCCTTTTCTTTAGGTTCTAAACTATAACCATTCTCCTTTCTTTCCTCTGACTTCTGAAAAATTCAGTCCAGTCCTGGGAGGACAAGAGAGAATAGCAAGTAACTCAGAGAATGAGGGAAACAGCCTGAAAGGAGGTGTTGGAACCCATCTGGAACTGAGACCTAGTAGGATCTAAAGCTTACTTAGGATTAAAAGGGTATCTACACATGGATGAGGTACATAGCATGAGAAGTTAGAGGCTGAAAGGGTTAAGAATAGCTTTTGCATAAGGATGAGGGAAGCAGACAGTGATATGGTATTAGGGTTTAGTTGGAGTGAGGGTATGGCAGGAAGTGACAGCAATGGACACAGGCTCTTTGAGTTGAGCAGAGTGAGGAGGATGTACTTAAGGAAAAAGTCATTGTGGTGGCAATGGAATATTGGTTTTCCTTATAGATACTGATAAACGAAATAAAGCAATAAAGTATAATAAACGCTAAGTTTCTCATTCTCAGATAAGGGTGCTAAAATATATACAGGGAGAAAAACTAGAATAAACCCTGGCCTTTTAAGTTGTAACTGGAGTACCTCTGTTAACTCACAGATTAATATACATTGAAAATATATATACTAAGACAGCCTGGGACAGTGATATCCCAATAATAGTAAGCACTAACAGATCTTAGTTTCCAAGTACTTTTCTCCACTAAACAGAATTGGGGGGCCAGGGATTTAGCTCAGCAGCATAAGCATTTGCCTGGCAAGTGCTAGGTCATGGGTTTGATCCCCAGGTACAAAAAAAAAAAAAAAAAAAAAAAAAAAAAAAAAGGGCTCCTTGAAGAAAGGACTCTAAGGATTGGGACAGAGAAAGTACCAAAAGAGGCTTGCTTGAGCATGTCCTTGTACTGGAAAGTTCTCAGAGAATGATGGCGGCATACCAGAATAACACAAAAGCTAGCTTGAAGGGGTTCTTACTTATCAAATATGAGACAAATTAAACATCAAAATAGTTATAGTGATGGGTATTTTTCAGTAAAATAGCAGTCCTTGAGGTTATCATGTTATAAATTTAGAGAAAAAAGTCTGTTGAAAGTTTGCTAAGTATATTTGTATAGTTTCCCATGAGATATTTTAATTATAAACAGAGAAAGAGTAACTTTGTGATAGGGAAGTTTGGCAAATACTGTTGTGATCAGATAAGCAAAATAACCTTGTAAGTAATGGGCCAATTAAAATTGTATGCCATTTGATAGGACACAGTAAGAACATAGTTCCACTTCTATTATATTTTTGTCAGAGATGCATAAATTGAATCTAATCATAATAGCAGGTGCTATTATGATCATTCTTCAAAAAAACTAGCAGTCTTCTAAAATAAAGTCATTAAAGACAGTTTTAAAATTTTAAAATTTGACTTGCAGATTGAAAACTAAAGATACATGAAAACTAAAAGAAATGTATGATTTTTGACTAGATGCTTATTGGAATAATTGACAAAACTTGAACAGGGTCTTGGGGATTATATGACAATAATGTTTCAGTGTTGACTGATTGACAGATTCCCTCCCTTCCTCTTTTTCTTCCTCCTTTCCTTCCTTGTCTTACTGGGGATGCAGCTCAGGGAATACTGAGCTCCATCGCCAGCCATTTTTTTAAAATACTATTTTTAGGAGCTGGGGATTTGGCTCAGCAGTATAAGCACCTGCCTGACAAGCATGAGGTCCTCACTTTGATCCCTGGTACAAAAAAAAAAAAAAAAAAATTTATTGTTAAATTGCCCATGCTGGGTTTGTTTGTAATCCTCCTGACTCAGCCTCCCAGAATGCTGGGATTATAGGAGTATAACAGCACTCTGGTTTATTTTTAAATTTTGAGACAGCATTTCATTAAAATGCTGGGACTAGTCTTGAATTTGCAATCTGTCTATCTATCTTGGTTACTTTTCTCTCATTGCTGAGACAAAATACCTGATACCAAAATGAAGGAAGGAAAGGTTGATTTATGTAACTCACTGTCTGTGGAGATTTCAGTCCATAATCAGCTGGCTCCAAGGCAGGGTGGCACAGCACTGGGGCAACACTTCAAGGGAGCAACCAGAGAAAAAGGAAGAAAACATACCTCTTCTCCCTTATAGTGTACACAGGCCACCTCCCCCACTTTAGTGGGGTATAGCACTCACAAAATTTCTTTACCCTCCTTTGCACAGGATGAATATATTTACAAAGTAAGAACCCTGCTCCCTACTGAGTCTCTCAAACTTTTAAACTTCTCAAATTGACACAATGTATCAACCATAATACTACCTTAGCCTCCTGAGTAGCTGGGATTACAAAATGTGTGCAACCGTTCAGTGTTCATCTCTGATTTTTGGGGAGTATGGTCATACAGGAGATTGAATGCAGGAGTATTTAATTTTACTTTTTATTTGCATAAAAATAGTATCAACAATAATATTAAAAACTAACGTAGTGAAAATACTATATGCCAGGCACTGTGGTATTTAACATTTTCTAATTTAATCCTTTTTGTATGCTTTTGAGATATATACTGTTATTTTCCCAGTTTTATGGATAAAGAGATGAACTGGGATATGAAACTTGACCAAATTCATACAGCTAATTAAGAAAGAGAGCTGAGATTAGGACCCAAGAAATCTGATTCCTGTGTCCAAGATGTTAATATTTAATATCTAAGGATATTAAATAGTTGCTATATTCACTTATGCAAAGTGAAAAATAAATGAACAGTTGAGTTGTAAAGAATGACTGAAATGATAAAAAAATCAGTTAAATTAAAAAATAATATACTGAAATTATTTTTTTCTTATTTCTTATATAAGAAAACTCAGGCTTAGGATATGAACAGTTTTTATTATGCTGTAATATCCATTCATTCTTACCTTTTGTGTTATATCACATCTTTAATGCACATTTTTTAACCATCTAGCAGATGCTATACTAAAATAGTAACTTCATTGTTGAGATCAGTATATTCAGCTTACATATTGTAGATGTATTATTATATATTCATGTAAAATTAACCTGTTCTGTAGTGATAAAAGATAGATTAAGCTGGTGGTGGTTATAATTTTTAAAATAAATAATTCACTTTATGGTGTAGGTAGAAAAACTAAAAACGTAACTTTGTAAGTTGGGAAATACAGTATTGATTTGATCTAGCTGATATTTATTTGCCTTTATGATCTATCCCAGTTTATATATCCTCAGATAACCCTACATTAGGGAATTTGTTTAGAAGTGCTGTTTTAATAATCGAAAAAAGAGGCACAACATTTAGAAATTTCACAAAAAAGTGTTTTGTGAAACTCACTTTAAGAATGATTTGCATTATGGTTGTATCTAAATATGTGGTTTGTTTCACTAGTGCTCTAAACTGTTATCCATAAAGTCCTGGCAAGACTACAAAGACATACTATAAGAGGAAAATATTTGCAATAATATTTACAGCTCTTTTTATGGGAGGTGTATCTCAGTGGTAGACCATATGCTTGGTGTACATGAGACCTTGGATTCAGTTCCTATAGCAAATGCAAGATTTTTTTTTAATTAGAATTTTTTGTTCATTTCAGCTAACTTCACTAAGAATATATTTGTACTAATTTGGTACTGGGCTCTTCAGTTATTATAATGTTGTTTTCAATCAGTAGATTTGCTTATTACTACTTGAAGTTAGTATCATATATAAATATAAAACTGTTTTGAGAGAAAAAGTACAATATTTGTGCAACAAGTATGGTCCAAACATAGCATATAGGGCAGCCTTGAAACAATATGATTTGTTTAGTTTCATAACCATGAATCAAATTTTGGCTTTAGCATGAATGGATCATCTTTCCTTTATTTTGAGTATTACATCTGAATGCATATGTTTATATATTCTTAAAATATTAATAATTTCCTCTGAACTTTGGAAATTGTGGATTTGATAAGATTTTAGAAATAATTTTTAGGCTGAAAACTTCATCTTTAAAGCATGCAGTGAGTGTTGTGAGTAGAGCTGAACTATTACTTAAATCTCACTTATCACTTAAATCTAAATTCCTTCTTTTAAAGATAACAAGAGGTATTATGGTAGCCAAAAAACAACAAACAAAAACCTAAATTTCCTATGAATAATGTGATTATTATGTATATCAAAAGTGTACTAATAAAATTAATTTAAAAACTTTTTATGTTATGGAACTAATTACAGTTACAGATAATAATGAAAATGTTTTGCTAAAAAAATTTACTGGTCAGTTGTTTAAATTTATTTTAAAGTATGTTTGTTGAGTTATTCATAATTAAAGTTGGTTCCAGTGATATAATATTCAATATGGTATGCAGTAAGCATTTTTCTTGACAGTATTGGTTAATGTGTGTAAATTTTTTAAAACGTATGTAAATTTTTAAAAAATTTTTTAATTTTAAAGAGAATAAAACAAAGCAAACCAAAATGAAACAGAACAAAGAAGAGCAGAGTAAACAATGCAAATAACACAGGATTTCAGAAAAAGACAGCAGGAAATCAACAGTGGCTACCATAATGTCTCTTGTTTTCATCAAAATAGTTGACCATACCTTCCCACACCATGTTAATACACATCAAAATAGTATAAAAGCAATAAAAACATAAGAATGAGAGCCTTAAAGGCTTTCAAGATTTGATAAGATTTTAGAAATAATTTTTAGGCTGAAAACCATCTTTAAAGCATGCAGGAAATCAATAGATTCCTGGACATTAGGAAATCAATAATGGCTACATAGTGTCTCTTGTTTTCTTAAAACAGCTGTCCATATCTTCATACATATTGGAATCAAATAATTGAAAACAGACTAAAACCAATCAAAACCAAGAATAAAAGCATTATTGGCTTTTGAATCAAAATGATAGGAAATCATTAATGGCTATCATGGTGTCTCATATTCTTCAGTGCAGTTGTTCATACTATCACACATACTAAAATCAATTCTTGTAAACCCTTTAGGTGAAGTTCTAGGCATATATAAGCATATACATGTATATCTGTCCTTTCTGTAGTAGAGGAAAAGACAAAACAACAAATAAATAAGAGTCCAAAACAATAACAATGTAGACAATCAAAACAAGGTGGTAGAAACGTAACAATTTTTGTTGTTTTAAATAGTTATCTTCATAGGTCGTACTTGAATTACCAGATACAGTCATGCAAAATTGATCTAATCCTATGGATGTTATCTGTTTTGTTCCAAGAACTAATAGAATTAGTAATACAATCACCTTAGTAATTTTTTGTATATATACACAAATTTATGTCTTATTTCATGTCTCTTCCTTCTTTTCTCTTTTTCCCTGAGTTATTTTTTCCTCTTTGAGCAGTTTCTTACCCTTTCACAATATTTATTGAAGATTTTGTATCTTATTTAGTCTTTCAGTTTCCTACACTAGGGAGACAATACATATTTACATGTGAATTTGATTTATTTCACTTGAGTATGGTCTCAAGTCGCATCTATTTACATATAAAAGCCTCACTGTGGTCTTTCTTTATAGCCGAATAGTATTCCATTGTATAAAAATATCACATCTTTTTATCCATTCCTCAGTTGATGGCAATTGAGTTGTTTCCAAGATTTGCTGCTATAAACATGGGTGCACATATATCATATGATGTTTTCAGTTCTTCTGGGAATATGCCCAGAAGTGGAATAGCTGGGTCAAACGGGATCTCCAATCCCAGCTTTTTGAGGAACCTCCAGACTGATTTTCACATTGGTTGCACCAGTCTACACTCCCACCAACAGTGCAGTCAGGGTCCCTTTTTCCCCACAGCCTCTCCAGCATTTGTTATTGGTGGCTTTCTTGATCCTGGCTCTTCTTTCTGGAGTGAGATGGAATCTCAGTGTGTTTTTAATTTGCATTTCTCTAATGACCAATGATGTTGAACATTTTTGCATGTATTTATTTGCCATTTGTATTTCTTCAGCTAAGAAATGTGTATTCATCTCAAATTGCCCATTTTTGGATTGGGTCTTTGAATTTTGGGGGCCTGATTTATTTTAAATTCTTTATATATTTTAGATAGAAATCCTTTGTCTGAGGGACAGATGACTAAGATTTTTTTCCCAGTCTGGGGGTTTTCTTTTCATTCCATTGAAGATTTCTTTTAACATGCAAAAACTTTTTGATAAGCTGAGATCCCAGTTGTTGATTCTGGGAAGTATTTCCCATGCAGTTTGATTTTTGTTCATGAATTCTCTGCCTACCTCTGTGTCTTCAAGATTTCTACCGACTTTGTCTTCCAGCAGATTTAGTGTTTCTGTTTTAATAATTAGATCTTTGATCCATTTTGACTTTAGTTTAGTGCATGGTGATAGGCATGGGTCTAGTTTTAGTTTTTGGCATATGGAAAGCCAGTTTTGCCAGCACCACGTGTTAAAGAGACTGGCTGTCATCCAGTGAACGTGTTTGGCTCCTTTGTCAAAGATCAGTTGCCTGAGTATGTTTATAGTTGTGGTTGTATCTTCCAATGTATTCCAGGGACAGGAGTTTAGCTCAGCAGCATAAGTGCCTGCCTGGCAAGCGTGAGGTTGTGGGTTCACTCCCTGGTAAAAAAAAAAAAAAAGTTATCTAATATATTCCATTGATCTTCAGGCCTGTTTTTATTCCAGCACCATGCTGATTTTAACACAGTAGCTTTGTAGTATAACTTCAAGTCAGGGATTGTGATGCCATCTGCCTTGCTTTGGTTGCCCAGAATTGCCTTTGCTCTTCTAAGTCTCTTCTGGTTCCAGATGAGTTTTAGGAATGATTTCTCTAGATCTGTGAGGTATGCTAATGATATTTTGATTGGAATTGCGTTACATCTGTATAGCAGTTTTGGGAGTAGAGCCATTTTTGCAATGTTTGTTCTTCCTATGTATGAACAAGCAATGTCTTTCCATTTTCCGAGATCTTCTTTGGTATCTTTTTTCAGAGCATTGTAATTTTCACTGAACAGATTTTTTACTTCTTTTGTTGAGATTGATTCCTAAGTATTTCATTTTTTGGGGGTGCTACTCTGAAGTGTTGTTTCTCTTATTTCTCTATCAATGAATTTGTTGTTTGTGTACAAGGATGCTATTGATTTTTGAGTGTTGACTTTGTATCCAACTACATTACTAACTTTTGTTATTACATCTAGAAGTCTTTCAAGGGATTTGGGGTTCTATATAGAGTATCATGTCATCTGCAAATAATGATAGTTTAACTTCTTCTTTTCCTATCTTTATTCCTTTTATTTCTCTTTCTTGTCTAATTGCCATGGCTAATATTTCCAGCACTATATTGAATAGGAGTGGTGATAATGGACAGCCTTGTCTTGTTCCTGATTTTAGAGTGAAAGTTTTCAGTTTTTGACCGTTTAATATGATGCTGGCTGTTCGTTTGTCATAGATGGCTTTTATCAGATTGAGGTAAAGACCATTTATTCCAATGTTCTGTAGGGTTCTTATCATGAGTGAGTGTTGGACTTTATCAAAAGCTTTTTCTGCTGGGCATGGTGGCTCACAATCCCAGCACTTGTGAGGCTGAGGCAGGAGGATAGTTGTGAGTTTGAGACCAGCCTGGGCTACAAAGTGAGCTTAAGGTCAGCTGAACTGCATAGAGAGACCCTATCTCAAAAAGACAAAAAAAAAAAAATCATGTGATTCTTATCTTTGGCTCTATTGATATGGGCTGTATTGCTTATTGATTTGTGTTTGTTGAACTATCCCTGCATCCCTGAGATGAATACCATTTGGTCATGATGTATAATCTTCTTGATGACTTGCTATATTCTGTTTACCAGTATTTTATTGAGGATTTTTGCTTCTGTGTTCATTAGGGAGATTGGCCTATAGTTCACTTTTTTGGTTGGGTCTTTCTGTGGTTTTGGTATTAGGGTGATACTTGCTTCCAGAATGAATTAGGAAGAATTGCTCCCCTTTCAATTTCACTAAAGAGTTTGAGGAGTGTTGGCATTAAGTCTTTCTTGAATTTGTTGTAGAATTCAGCAGTGAATCCCTCAGGACCTGGGCTTTTCTTTATTGGTGAGGTTCTAATTACATTTTCAATTGCATTAACTGAAATTGGATTATTCAACAGTTTTATATCTTCTTGATTCAGCTTTGGTAATTCATGTTTCTAGGAATCTGTCCCATTTCTTCTGTGTTACCAAACCTATGAGAGTAAAGTTTTTTGAAGTAGGTATTGATGATCTGTATTTCCACAAGGTCTATAGTGACTTAACCCTTTTCATTTTTTATTGCATGAATTTGAGTTTTTTCTTTCCTTTTTTAAATAAGATTGGATAGGGGCTATCGATTTTATTTATTCTTTCAAAGAACCAACTCTTTGATTCATTAATTATTTGTATTGTGTTCTTAGTCTCTATTGCGTTGATTCCTGCTCTGATCTTTATAATTTCTTCCCTTCTTTTGGCTTTGGGCTTGACTTGTTCTTTTTCTAGATGTTTGAGGTGTAAACATCAGGTTGTTTATTTGTGTTCATTCTGTTTTCCTAATGTGGGAGTTCACCACAATAAATTTCTTTCGGAGGACTGCTTTCATTGAACCCCACAGGTTCCAGTAAGATGTATTTGTATTTTCATTTTTTTTGTAGATATTGTTTAATTTCTTCTTTAATATCTTCTATGATCCATCGATTGTTCAGGAGTGTATTATTTAATTTCCATGTGTTTCTGGAGTTTTTGCAGTTTATTTTGTCATTAATTTCCAGTTTTATAGCACTGTGGTCAAATAGTATGCATGGGGTAATTTCAGTTCTTTTGCATTTACTTAAGCATGTTCTATGGTCTAGCATATGGTCTATTTTAGAGAATGTCCCATGTGAAGCTGAGAAGAATGTATATTCTGAAGCTGGGTGAAACACTGTACACATCTATTAAGTCCATTTGTTTACAAGTTTGATTCAATTCTGTTATTTCTTTGCAAACTTTCTGTCTAGTTGATCTGTCTGTATCAAAGGAGTGTTAAGGTCTCCTGTTACAATTGTGTTATTGCTTATTTGAGTTTTCATTTCTATTAATATTTGTCTTACATAACTGGGTACTCCCATATTTGATGCATATATATTTAGGATTGTTACCTCTTCCTTTTGAAGTTTTCCCCTAACTAGTATGTAGTGACCTTCTTTATCTCTTGGGATCATTCTTTGTTTGAAGTTTATGTTGTCTGTAAACAGTACAGCTACCTCTGCTTTTTTATGGGTTCCTGTTGCATGAAATATTGTTTTCCATCCTTTGACTTTCAGTCTATGAATTTCTTTTTGAGTTAGATGGGTTTCTTGTATACAGCATATGGTTGGATGTTGTTTCTTGATCCATTTTGCCAGTCTGTTTCTTTTAATTGGTGAATTGAGGCCATTTACATTAATGGTTATAACTGATATGTATTGGCTCATGTTTCATGTTATCTTTCTGCTGTTAGTTCTTTACCTTTTACCTCTCTTTAATTGTCTACCCTGCCTAGTGGCTTTTTTCTGTTGGTGTTCTTGGAATTGTAGTTGTTTTTATGTCTATCTAGAATATCTTTCAGTATTCTTTGCAAGGTTGGTTTGGTGGTTGTGAAATTCTTCAGCTGTTCTTTTTTGTGGAAGTATCTTATTTCTTCATCAATTTTAAAGGACAGTTTTGCAGGGTACATCAATCTCTGTTGGAAGTCATTTTCCTTTAAGATTTGCAATACTTCATCCATGCTCTTCTTGACTTCATTGCTTGTGTTGAGAAGTCTGCTGTAATTCTAATGGACTTTCCTTTATAGATGATCTGTCTCTTTTCTGTAACAGCTTTTTATATTCTGTTCTTATGTTGAATTTCTGTCTGGGTGTAGATTTATTTTGGTTATGGCTAATTGGAGTTCTTTGTGCTTCACTTATCTGTATATCAATTTCTTTTCCCATGTTTGAGAAATTTTGTGCTATTCTGTAAATAGTCTTTTGATATCATTTGTGTTGTCACCTTCTTTTTCATATACACCTATCAATCTTATATGATTTTTCTTTGCATTGTCTTGTAACTGTTGAATTATTTCCTGATTCCTTGTTATTTTTAACATATCTTGCCTGTCTTGTTCACTGACTGCAATTTTGTCTTCAAGATCTGAAAGTCTATCTTCACGTTCATTCATGTGGTTTTGCCAGCTTTTGAAGGAATTTTTTATTTCTTGGATGTCTCCTTGTATCTGTTTCATGTATTCTGTTGTTTTCTTATGTTGTTTATGCAAGGTTTCCACCTTTTTGCAGTGCTCCTTGATTTTTTAAACTGTGTCTTCTTTAGATGTGTTCAGCTTTTCTTTTATTATGTTTATCATTTCTTCTTTTAACTGGGAGATTATGTCTGATCTGAGTTCCTTCATAGCTTCATGGAGTTGCTCCTTTATTTTAGTTGCTATCATTTCAGAAGTTGTATGGCTTCCATTTTCTTCTAAGTCCATGTCTCCTGGCTTGTTAGGGATGGGCTAAGGTTTGAGATTGTATTTTGCTCTTTTGTTGTCCTGTATTCCCTGTATCCCTAATGACACTTAGAGGCTTCCCGGATGGGGGGTGCACACTGGTTGGACCTTTAGCACTCCCCATGTGTCACCAAAGCACCCCCGCTGCTTGAGGTCACTGGGCAGGGCTCTTCTGAGTGGTGTAGTGAGGCTGAATGGTATGTGGAATATACTAGGCAGGCTTTTAGCTCATGCCATGTAACACACCAAAGCTCCCTGGCTTCTTGGTGTCTCTGGGTGTGGCTCTACCAGGTTCCAAGCAAAGACCCGCTGCTACACAGCTAGGTAAGGATTGCTGTGGCAGCCTTCAGCTCACATGTGGTAACTCCTGACTACCTGGAGGTTGCTTGGCTGAGCCCAACCAGGACCCAAGTGTTCAGGGATGCGGGCATGGGCCTATCAGGTTTCAAGAAGAGTCCCACAGCTACACAGCTAAGTAAGGATCACTGTGGCAGGCTTAAGCTCACACGCAGCAGCTCCCTGCTACCTGGAAGTCACTAGGCAGGGCTCATCCAAAACTGGAGTGATGACCCATTGGTCCCACAGTGTTTTGGGATGCTGGGCAGGGTTTACTAGGTTCCAGGCAGAATCCCACGGATGCACAGCTAAGTAGGGCTTGCTGTAGCAGGCTTCAGGTTACACGTGGTGGCTTCCTGCTACCTGGAAGTTGCTGGGTGGGGCCCTGCCAGTACGAGAGTGATGACTCAGTGGTCCTTCAGTGTTCTGGGATGCTGGCCAGGGGTCTACCAGGTTCCTGGCAGAGTCCCGAGGCTGCACAGGTAGGTAGGGATCGCTATGTCTAATGTTTATTTTCTAAAGCCTCGATCACGCTTTATTTCTTTATAATTGGACTTTTGTGGTTCCTATGGAGTTATGAACTGTAATAAGACCTATCTTATCAAAAAAATGAACTATTTCTGAACAAATATAATGGAGCTGCAACAAAAGATGCTTTCCCATAAGTAACAGATTGTGAAACTATTCAGTGAATTTTGGTTTCAGGGAAAACATCTGTTTATTTCTACATATAGATATTTGCCAGATTCAAATTCACTTGACTTTCTGTCCTCATTTAACAAATACCATACACCAAATATTGTAGTATAAAAAATTTTGTGTCTTTAATTTTATGGCATAGTTCCAGAGTTTATTGAAAAGACAAGAGAGGAGTATATTTGGAATTTTACTAATTTTTTAAAGAAAACTTAGTTTTAGGGAACTGAAAACATACATAGAATAGCACTGGCTACTCTGAAAGCCAACAGAGGGTAGTTGCTCCAGTGGCAGAACTTTTCAGTAACTGACAAGAGTTGATTGTTTGAATGAATCCTCATGTTAAAAATTTTGGTTTTATACTGCTTAGCATTTCTTTTCCTAAAAAGTTGTGTCTTCTAAAGTAGATATAAAAATCTTTCCTCCTTTAATGTTGAATGTTGGGTATTTTGTCTCAGCAACAAGAAAAAAATAACTAACATAGGTAACTGTGAATACAAAGGCAGAACGTTTTGGGATTTGTTGATCATAAGGAATTTCTTAAAATACCTGAATAGAAAAATGACATGATAAAAGCTATTGGGAAATTAAATCTGGCAGTTCTGTGCTATCTGGATTGGGATAAAAAGTCAGTATGGGGCTGCAGCATCAGTCAGTTTGGGCTATTCTTGGGTGTATGGTAGTGGTGGCCCTCATGGTTTCTTGTAGCTCTGACAGTATCAGAGTTGAGGCCTAGGTTAGGACAGTGTCCTAGAGGCTGTCCTTGCTGGGTTAGGGTTGAAGGGAACTGATATGAATGCAGCATTGTCTACAGTGACCTATGATCTGCTGCAGCACTAGGGTCCAAGTTTCAGAAGAAGCACCAGCTTTGACTCTTGCAGCCTGTTGGTGGATGCAATAGACTAATAGCAGATATTAGCAAGACATTTACCAAAGAGGTCCAAGCCTAATACCATAATTCCAGTTTAACAGATGAAGAAAAGAAAACCATTGGAAAAATGAAATATACAATACTAGGAATTATGAAATGTAGCCTTACTGTCCACATAGTCCCAAGAACAATTTAAGATGGAGGACCTGAAGAAGCTAGAACTAGCTCTAATATATATTCTTACTTTTAATAAAGAACTCTCGTTTGATGTGCAGCCTGTCCCATTACCAAGAATTTTAGTTTTCAGTGAAGAAACCATGGAATTTGAAGAAGAAAGAAGGTGATATTGGACCAGGGTTTCCTGATTATTTTCTTACTAGAGTTCCCAGTACTTTGTTACCAAGGTTGCCATCAGAACCAGGAACAATGTTGCCATTCGAATTGAGAAAATTGATCTAAAAGATGAGGGGAAGTGTATTGATTCCTATATTTACAGTTAATGTAAAGGATATGAGTGGTGTATATTTAATTCCATGCAAGATACTTGTTATGGATTGAAAACTGGTGGTCAATTTAACGCCACCTGGATTACATTCAGCAGGGCGCTGAGTGTAGATGTTCCACCTGAGGAAAGTTGCCAGCATAAATAGAAGCTATTCATGTTAGTGCATCATGTTAGTGCATTGAGGTGTTATGGGTTCTCCTACATGTTGCTTTTGAGCTGTTGATTCTCCTGGAGAAGCTCTGGTCCTCACATTGGGCGTTGCTTCCTGGCTCCGGAGGGGAAGATGTGTGCTGCTTGGTCTCCAGGATGAACTTGTCACACTGGCTTCCTGGCATGTACTTGACTGTGCTTATCATTGGAGGAGCTTGGGGCCTCTGTGTTGCTGAGGATGGCTGTGGTGTTTTTCAAGACAACCCTGGTCTTTGTTGTGAGTATGACTTTTTGACTCCAGCATAGAACCCTCAACCTATCAGCACAGCTCCTTCACCCTGCTGGCATAGACTTTCGGCTTCCACCGCTGACTTTTGGGTCTTCCCAGCACAGATCTGTAAAAGAGACTGGTATGAGTTCTTGTGGGCTCTAGACCTCCAGTTTGACTCTTGGGAGGCGTTGTCATGAGCACTGGATCTTCATTTGGACTCAAGTGGGACATTGCTGTGGGATTCAGGCCTTTGGCTAAATATTGTATGTCTTTAGTGATATAGATATATTTCCAGCATTTTCTTGTGTTAACTCTAGATAACCATCATAAAAATAATATTATAAATTCCATGTCCTGTTTCTAATTGTTCTCTGTACAACCCTGACTACAACAATACTTCTGTAACATCAAGGAAAGATACATATGTTCATTTTAGTGTGGTCATTGAGCTCCAGAAACCTGTTGAAAAATTAATGAAAGATGCAGCTGTTTTGAATTCAGACACAAGTCTAGGAAAAGGTTTTCTAGCATCAAGTATTTTCCTTTCATGGGGATGGATAAAATTAAATGTGAGACAGTTGTAATAGAATCATACAAGAAACCCACTGACTTTAAAGGAAAGAAATTGCAGTTATTGACCAAGAAACCACTTTATATTCATCCACATCAGAATTTATAGAAAGAATGATGCCCATATGAATAACTTAGAAGTTCTGTGAATTTTGCATCAGAGAAACTATCACAGCTTTGTGCAGCAAACTTCAATAGGAAGGAAGCAAGTCATACCCATGCCAGTAGGCCAGAATGTGTCCATTGCAAAGCTGTACTGTGGAACTCAAAAGTTAAGCACAGCACTGATATATGACATTCCTTTGGATATGCTTATGGTAAATTCTGAAACATGGTTTTAGAGTTCTAATTAGTAGGGCATTTTAAAAATTTACCATTGTACCTACCCTGTTTACTAGGACCATACTGTTGTGGAATTATACTCAACTTCAAATAATATAGCAGTATGAATATGCTGAAATTTACACATTAGTTGACTTGTGCTCCATTGTGTTCTTTTTGTTTGAGTTAATTTCAGACTTTGAGTTGAGATGGGTTGGACAGTATCAAACTGCTTTGAG
Organism: Hydrochoerus hydrochaeris; assembly: GCA_004027455.1. Lineage (NCBI taxonomy): Eukaryota > Metazoa > Chordata > Mammalia > Rodentia > Hydrochaeridae > Hydrochoerus > Hydrochoerus hydrochaeris. The sequence goes on from PVLA01008926.1 coordinate 64,363, forward strand.
AGGAATTGGACTAATTGTGGTGCCTAGAAAGTCTGTCTGAAAGTTTATAGGTGGCCTAAAGTCACCCTGACTGGATAGTTTTCTTACTTACAAATAGTGTGCCTTGGCAGGATCAATATCCCGTGTGACAGATTCCCAGGTTATTAGCTGTTATTTTTTTTTTCTAGATAACCAGATTTTTTTTCTGAAAGAGCATATTTTAGTTATGTTGATTAGCTGTTCGTCTGCATCACATTGTTATTCTTTCTAATAATGAATCTAATATTTGAACCATCTTAAAATAATTACAAATTTCTAGATGAGTTTACAGTGTTTTCTAAATCATATAACCAAAAAATACTCGTCAGATGATAATGAGATACTATACAAATAACTGCTGGTCTTTTAAAAACTGATTGTAAAATCTTAAAATCTGTTTATTTCTTTTTTTTAAATTTTATTTTAAAGAGGATAAAACCAAGGAAAATAAAACAGAATAAAACCAACCAACCAACCAAACAAACAAAAAACCCAGTGTAAGTGATACAGGACTTCAAAACAATATGAAATTAATAATAGTTACCGAGATTGCAAGATGGCCGACTGAATGGCAGTACTGTAAGAGAGCTTCTCTGAGGAAAAAATAAAAATAAAAACAATTCAGATGCTGGAATCTGGCAAAATGGAGAAAGCCAAACAAGAGGAGAGGAATTCTCACAACCCAGGAAGAAACTGAGGAAAAAGAAAAAGAAAAAAAAAAAGAAAGAAGAAAAAGAAGCATGGACAGAGGGCTGGAACCGGGCAAGCCCCAATCGCTGTACTGGCAAGTCTTAAATTCAGGCGACTCAATATCAAGCTGAGATCGCGGCCCTGCCGAGAGCGGGGGGTTGATGAGCTCCAGACCCTCGGCTGGGGGAGGCCCTGAAACGGGGAGTGGAAAGAGCCAGTCGAGCTGCGCGAACTTTGGTGAGTGAAGGGAATTGGAATCCCCAAACTGGAAGGACTGGCTGGGCAACATTTTGGAGTTGGGCAGGGCCGGCTTGAATTGGGGCCCTAGGCAGCAGCTGCTGATGACTCCTAGTCCAAAGCAGATTGGTGGGATCTGCTCGGGCTGGGCCACGCCCCTGGTAGAAACCCAATAGCCAGGGACGAGGCTTTCCTGGGCCAGTGGCGAGGCTTTCCTGGGCCAGTGGCATCCCCAGGGAACACATAAACTTGTTGAAGCATTAACTAGTTGACTGGCATAGGGGGAGGAGCCAGCTCTCAGCCTGCAACTCTCAAATCTGCTGCAGACTGAGTGGCAGTACTTCCCTAGCAAGTGTGCTGCAAAAAAACTGTAAGCAAAACAAAAGGCCCAGAGACCTCCACCACCCACCCATCTGAAGGGGGCCGAAAACATGACAAGACAGAGAAAGAGCAAAAGGTCTCCAACTGCGGAAACAGGGAAAGTGAGTTCAACAGAGGTAAATGCAGAGGAGGTTGAGAGCAGCAAACCTGTAATGTCAGAGACAGCCTCATCGGAAATAAAGAAATACATCCATGACCTCATTGTCGAATTTAAATCTGAAATTCTAACTCAGGTGAAGCAAGATATAAGAAGATTAATAAAAGAAGTCCTGGGTAATCCTCAAGTAGGCACAAATGAAAGAATGGAGGAACCCAGAGAAAGGAGAGAAGCCTTTGATGAAGAATATAAACAAAACCTAGAATATATGAAACAGATCCAAAGAGAATATCAGGAAATTAAAAACTCCATTGAAACCTGGCAAAACATTTTAACAGAAACTAAAGACAAACTTTCAAAACTTGAAGATAGCTTTGCAAAGTATGATCATGAAAGGAAGGATCTCTTAAAAATAACAAGGAACCAGGAAGCAACGATGCAAAGGCTAGAAGATGACAAGAGGATTTATAAACTAAGAATAAAATATGTGAATGAAAATGCAGCAATAAATACAAATGAAATAAAAAGTCTATTCACAGAAATAATTAAGGAAAACTTCCCAAACATAGGTAACAGAAGTGAAGTTCAGATAAATGAGGCATATAGAACTCCAGCCAGCTACAACCCAAACAGATCTACACCCAGACATATAATAATCAGGATCCCAGAAATCCATCCCAAGAACAGAATATTAAAAGCAGTCAGAGAAAAGAAACAGATTACCTATAAAGGAAAATTCATCAAAATCACAGCAGACTTCTCAATGCAAACCATCAAATCACAAAGAGCTTGGAGTGAAATATTCCAAGCCCTGAAAAATAATAACCTCCAACCCAGAATGATGTACCCTGCAAAACTGTCTCTCAAAAGTAATGGAGAGACAAGATATTTCCACAACAAAAAGGAACTAGGGGAGTTTGTGACCACTAATCCAACCCTGCAAAGAATACTGAAGGACATTCTAGAGAGAGAGAAGAAAACCACCAGGGTTCCAGGAATAATGGCAGAAAGACCTCAAAGAAAGGGGCAGACAGTGGAATGAAGGAGAAAAGTAAACAAATAACAACAGAAAAATAGCATGGCAGAGATAACACATAGAAGATTGGTTATATCACTGTTTTATCTTGACTGATTTTATTTGAATCTGGTATGCTTGAGAGTGTCGAGTCTGAGAGTAGGGGCAACTACTCTGAAGATGACAGGATTCAATAAGATACCCATTCTGGTTTGATTGTCAACTGCCTCTGAAGTCCTATAATGTCTCCAATGTTTAGATTTTATTAATAGTGTAAAGCAATGCTAAGTTTATATTATATTTGATGATATAGACAATTTTATTGAAAATAACTAGAGACATCATAGTGACTACCATAGATCACCTAATGTTGCGTTTTTGTATGTTCTTTTCATTTCGTGTTTCTCTAGGAATTTGTATTGCTGACTTGTTTTGATATGTTTCTCCCTCTAATACAGAAAGGCTAGGTATATGTGTAGACTTATACATGTGCAGAACTTGTAAGTAGTTTACGAGAATGGATTATAGTTATTGTAAGGGAAAAAAAAGGAAAAGAGAATATTCTAAAGGATATAACTACATGTATGTTTGAGTGTGTGGAATTAATAACCATGTTGCTAAAGTTTTAGCTGGATGGATGAGCAAAAATGACTGCAGTCTCACTGTTTGGATGTCCACTTTGTGGACTTTAGTTTTGTAACTTGAACAACTGCATCTAAGAGGAAAGTATATAATTATCAACTAGTGATTATTGTTACTATTTTTTTTGTTTTGTTTTGTTTTTGAGATTTTGTATTGTTTCTACCCTCTTTCCGTTTCAAATTTTTTTCTTTAAATAAAACAATTTAAAAAAAAGCAAGAGGAGGAAAAGAAAGTGCTGTAAAAGAGATAACTGTATGCAACCTTAAGTGTGTAAGATTGATAACCATGTTACTAAGTTTTTGTTGAATTGGTGAATAGAACTGTTTGCAGCCTCATTGTTTGAATGTCCACTTTGTATGCTTTAATTTTGTAACTGGAACAACTATATCCAAGAAGACAATCTGTAATTATCAAATAGTGATTTCTTACTGTTTATTATTTTTGAAATTCTGTATCGTTTCTACCCTTTTTTCTGTTTTGCTTCCCCCCTCTTTAAATAAAATAATAATAATAATAATAGTTACCATAATGCCTCTTCTTATTTTCAGGATAGCTGCAGAAAATACTATATCCTTTGCATCCATTCTGCAGTTGATGGGCATTTGGCTTGTTTCCAAGATTTAGCTATTACAAATTGTACTATATATATTGGGTACATATATTGCTGTGACATGACCTTTTCAGTTTTTCTGGGAAAATGTCCAGGAGGGGAATAGCTGGATTGAATGGAACTTTCAGTCCTCGTTTTTTGACTAGTCATTTCTTACTGTTATTTTTTTTGAAATTCTGTACTATTTCTACCCTTCTTTCTGTTTTGCTTTTTTTCCCTCTCAAGCAAAACAAAATAGCTGCAAATACTTTCAGATATAGTAAAAAATCAAACAGAACAGAACCAATAAAAACAAAGCTGATGCAGTAAAGGACTTCAAAACAAGATAGTAATAAATCAGAAATGGCTACCATAATATATCTTGCTATCTTTGAAATAGCTGCTTGTGCTCTCAGATGTAACAAAATCAAACAAAACAAAACAGAACAAAACCCAGTCCAAAAAAGCAATGAAAATTTTACAGGTCTTCAAAACAGAACAACAGGGAATCAACAATGGCTACCACCCTTAGAAGGAGATCCTCTCCTAGATGCCACACTGAGTACTGCTATCCTCTGAACAGATGATCAGACCACTGGCCCTAGAACTGCAAGGTCAGTGAAGCACCAAAACACCATAAGCATCAAATTGCATTTCATCTCAATAGTTATCATCACAGCCTGAGTTTCTCTGGATCATTTGGTCACTTAAGAGGGGATGGGATTGGCTCTTGTTTGCCACCCAAGTGCCAGAAGGGACTGGGGTCTGGCTATCCCCCTGCTGGTGGTGGCCTGTGCATGGTGCTGGTTTTCAAGGAGGGCTTGCTTTCTGGTGAATCCTTGTTCTCTCTCCATCAGTCCATGAATAGCTGCATATTTCTTTTTATAGTGATGATGATGCAACTTCAGGAAAGATACCCTAATTTTTAAAATATAAGTAGATAACAGTGCCATTTAGTTGCTATTTTAGAAATATTGACATTTACCCATTTAAGATATACAAGTTATTGACTTACTATAATTTGGCTTTTTATATTACTTCTGACTTAATGGAACATAAATTAAAATTTCACAGTACACTTAAGATGGATATTTGATATTTACAGAACATTAAGGTTTGTAATGGCCTTTCTATGGAGTAGATATAAAACCTATATATTTTAACTTTTAACTGAACAGTGCATGAGCAGGGTATGGTAGTACACACCTGTAATCCTGGCATTCCAGGAAGCTGTGGCAGGAAGATTGCAAGTTTGAACCTAGCCTAGGAAATTTAGTGATGTACTAAGACCTTGTCTCAAAATAAAAACTAAAAAAACCACTGAGAGTGCTTTGTGGATGCCCTGGGTTCAGTTCCCATTACTTAGTGGTGGCGGAGATGGTGGGACATGAAAGGAATGCAGGGTCAGTATGTGGCTTATTCTTGAGCTAGTATAATAACTCCAATCATCACTCAGCATGCTAGCTTTTTAAACTGAATTGCCATTTTCTACATGCTGAAGATTTAAACTAGACCCATGGTTATCACCATGCACTAAACTAAAGTCAAACTGAATCAGAGATCTAAATGTCAAGACAGACCACCCCAGGGCAAGAACCATCAGCATCTCCTGAGATCCACGTCATGTTGGAACTTAGGGTGCTGGGAAAACAAGCAGCCAGCTTGCTGCCCTGGTAAGTGGCTGTGGCCCGGCAAGCCGCGGCCACCCCAGGGCGAGAACCATCAGTGCCCAGGGAGGAAACATCAGTGTCTCCTGAGATCCACGCCATGTTAGAACTTAGGGCACTGGGAAAACAAGCAGTCAGCTTGCCTCCCTGGTAAGCAGCTGTGAGCTTACTGGTGCACGAGCTGAGATTTAGACATCCATTTCTTCCTCCTCCACCCCGTTAGCAAGTGAGAGCCAGAGATCTGAGCGTCTCTTGTGAGGTTGACTATATGCAATATAGCAAATGAGGGGAATTTCCTTGTATCATCTCTTTGAAGGCAGATATTTTTATTACTGTTTTGCGTTGTTCTGATTAATGGTATTGCTCTATTCAATATTCTGTTTTGATAAGTTCTATAATGTTCTGTATTTCCTTTGATTTTGCTATACCTGATTGAAAGAACAACTATAGTGAAGAAAACAAGATATACTATGGTACCTATTACTATTATCCCGGTAACCTGCTGTGAAGTTCTGTACCAGTTTCACTACACTGTCTCAATTGGCTTTGTTCTGTCTTATTCTGTCATATTTTACTACTTTAAAAATAAAAATTAAAAAAAATGTTAAAACAGAAACACAAAACCTACTGGAAGACACAGTAGGTAGAAATCTCGAGGATATAGGGATTAAAAAGGTTATGAACAAAAACCAAACTGTATGGGGAATACTGCAATGAATCAACAACTGGGATCTCATCTTATTAAAAAGTTTTTGCATATCAAAAAAAATCACCAACAGAATGAAAACAAAAGCCACAGATTAGGAAAAGATTTTTGCCAATTGTCCTCAGACAAGGGACTTTTATTTATACCATATGAAGAATTGAAAAAAACCCCAGGCCCCCCAAATTTAAAGACCCAATCCAAAAATGGGCATCTGAGAATGGGTACACAATTCTCAGATGAAGAAATACAAGTGGCAAATAAATATATGAAAAAATGTTCAACATCATTTGTCATTTGAGAAATACAAATTAAAACAACACTGAGATATCATCTCCAGAAAGAATGGCTAACATCAAGAAATTAACCAATAACAAATGCTGGAGGGCTGTGAGGAAAAAGGAACACTTCTGCACTGTTGGTGGGAATGCAGACTATACAACCATTCTGGAAATCAGTGTAGAGATTCCTCAAAAAATTAGGATTAGAGGTTCCATTTGACTCAGCTATTTCCTTTCTGGGTATTTTCCCCAAAGAATTGAAAACACTGGGCTGGGGATTTAGCTCAGTGACATAAGTGCCTGCTTTGCAAGCACAAGGTCTTAAGTTTGATCCCTGGTACAAAAAAAAAAAAAAAAAAGACAAAGAATTGAAAACATGCCACAGAGATATGTGTGCACCTGTGTTTATGCCTGCACAATTTGTGCAGAAATAATCTCTCAGGTAATGAAAGAAATAACAACCTTAATAAAGGATTTGCTCAGCATAGATAAAAAAGTACAGGAGCATGGAAAAATGATGGAAAATTTGAATGAACAATATAGAAAAGAAATGCATAAAACAAATTCAAAGAGATATTCAGGAAACAAAAAATTCCACTGAAAGCTGGCAAAACCGCTTGAACAAAACTGAAGACAGACTTTCAGACCTTGAAGACAGGGTTACAGGTCACGAAAGTAAAGAACTTTTAAAAATAACAAGGAATCATGACTGAGTAGTATTCTATTGTATAAAAATACCACATCCTTTTTTAAAATCTGTTTTTCAGTTTATGGGCATTTTCTTTGTTTCTGGACATTTTGCTCACTTCTTCCCTTCTTTGCAAGTGGTGTGTGTGTGTGGGGGGTGTATGTGTGTGCATGTAAACCCACTTTAACCTTTAAAACTGTGTTCAGATTTCACCTTCACTGTAAATCTCCCAGGTAAAAAAAGATTCCATTCCTTTACCACTTCTCTTACTAGTATACTCATATATTGTAAGTACCACTCTATATTGTTTTTGTTTATATTAGGTTGTGAGTTTGGGCTTTTATTTATTTTGAGAAATGAGGTAGAGTCTATAGTAGATGATGTTTAAGTTGATATGAAGTTTGAGTAAGAGTTAACCAGCTTAAGTGGTATAAGAAAAACATATTCAAAGTCCCAAGGGGAGCAGTGTGTTTGAGACCGAAAGTTAGAAATTTCAACTAGAGTAAGATCAAAGAGGACACAGTAAAGGTCATGAGCCAATTATAAGGCTGATTCTGTAGTTTGGAAAAGGAATTTGAATTATGATAAGAGTAGGAGTTGGGAGAGTAGGATTTTAAAATTTTTATTAGTGCATGTTTGCAGTAGAGAATGATTACATTCTTTGTAGGGAGTTTGGTACATGTACATAAGACACCTTAATTCTTTTTGTCATCCCTTTTATCCTTCCTCCCTCCATATGTTGTTCCCTTTCCTTTTTGCAAAAGATCTGTCTCCCCACTTCCTATTATTTTTTATTTTGGTCTTTCATTTATAATTTGAGTTTCTCATATAAGATAAATCATGCAGTGTTTAAGCTTGTCTAAATAATTTAAACAAAATAAAAGATAGATGGTAAGAAATAGGGAGATAGACTTTGGAGAAAAGAAAGGAGCCTGAGGATTGGAAGAGAGAAGAAGGACAGGAAGCAAAAGGGAAGTAAAAAGTATCATGATGTGATATAATTATGAACTAATTCTTCAAAATGAATATATTTGTTATGTATCACACATATACTAAAAATTTTAAGAAAGAAAATATTGATCTAAATAAATGGGAAAGACAATCCATGTCATATATTAGAAGACTTAATACAGTAAAAATGTCAGTTCTCTCCAAGGTATAATTAATGTTGTTCTTATCAAAGGCCCAGCAAGATTATTTTGTAGCTATAGGCAAGACTGTGCTAAAACATATATGGAAAAACAAAAAATGGTATACATAGACAGTTTTTAAACAGAATAGTAACGTAGGAAGAAATAGTCTACATTCTTTTAAGAGTTGTTGTATAGCTATAATAAGCACTATGATATTGGTGGTATAGCACATTGATCAAAGCAACAGAATAGGGATCCCAGGAATAGAGCCACATAAATATACTCAACTGATACTTGTGTTTGTTTAAAAGTACCTAAGTTTTTGCCATGTTAGTGCATGCTACAATCCCAGCACTCTGAAAGCCTGCGGCAGGAGGACCACAAGTTCAAGTGCAGCCTAGGCAACTCTGTGACTCAGTGAGTCAATTTAAATACAATTTAAATAGGTAGTAGGTAGGTAGGTAGGCAGATGGATGGATGGATAGATTGATGGCAGATACATGGGTTAGGGTTATAGCCTAGTGCAAAAGCTTTGTGATCAATCTGTAGTACTGAAAAAATGTACATTAATCAGAGCCCACCCTTTGTGTTGAACAGGTCTGTGGCTTTGAGTAGTACATAATATGTGACCATTATCTTATACAAATAGTTTCATTGTCCTAAGCATCTTCAGTGCTCCACTTATTCATTCTTTCCCTGCTACCACTTGACAAATGGCTAGCAACTACTGACTTTTTACTGTCTCTAAATGTCTTTCAGAACGTCATGTACTTGAAATCATAAAGTATATCACTTTTCCAGACTGGGTTTTAAAAAAAATTATTTAGTTACATGCATTCAAGGTTGTTTCTTATCTTTTCATGACTTAATGGCTCATTTTGTTTTAGGATTAATATTCCATTGTCTAAATACAGCATAGGTTACTTACCCATTCAGATACTGAAGTCTTAGTAAGACTCCTTTTATTTATATCTTTAATTTGTTTGAGTTTTATAACTTTTCTCATATTGATTTTGTAAATGCTTTAACTTTGTATATATTTATCTTTTTTTCTATCTTTTCTTTCTTTTTTGATGTTAATGTAAATAATACTATGTTTTAAATTTTAAATTTCAATTGTTCCTTGCTGGCATGTAGGAAAACAGATTATTTTGTACATTAACCTTGTTTTCTTCAATCATTTTGTGATTCTGAGTTTTTAAAATGTGCAAAAGCAATTCTTTGGGGGAATCAGAAGTATTTCAGAAAACTGATACAACTGGATATCATAAGCAAATATTAATAATATTAATAATAATAAAATTTAACCTAAATCTCATACCTTACACAAAATTTAACTCCAAATTGATAATTAACTTAAATTCGAAGTGTAAAGCTATAAAAAAATTTTAAAAAATCTTCTAGATCAAGGAGCACATAAATAGTTCTTAGTTTTCATACCCAAAGCATAATCTATAAAAGGAAATTTTGTAAACTAGACTTCATGAAAATTTGAAAATCTTACTCTATGAAAGAACTGATTAATAGGATATTGGATACAAGGCTGAAGGTGTAGTTCAGTAGTAAAGTGCTTCTCTAGCATGCATGTAGCATTAGGTTCAGTCTCAGCACCAAGGTGGGTAGAGAAGGCGAATAACAAGCTTCAGGCTGGGATAAAATATTTGTAAATTACACATCAAATAAAAGACAAGTATTTAGAATATAAGAAATGCTTAAAGCTCACTAGTAAAAAATCAGGTAACCTAGTTAACAAATGAGGAAAAGATATAAAGAAACATTTCACCAAAAAGAATACATAGATAGCAGATGAAAAGATGTTTAACATCATATGCCATTAGGGAAATGCAAATTAAAATCACTATGCAGTATCATTATATCCCTATCAGAATGAATAAAGTAAAAACAGCAGTCAGACCAAAATACTGGTAAGGATGCAGAAAAACAAATCATTTGTAAGTTGTTGATAGACATGTAAGATGGTGTAGAAATCTTAAAAACAGATTGGCAGTGTCTACAAAATTAAAACATAGGAAGCTGAAGTATGGCTCAGTGGTAGAACATTTGTCTAGCAAGACCCTTTGTCTGCAAATAACAAAAAAACCCCTAAACATATAGCTACTATAGGACTTAGCAATTGCATTCCTGGACATTTAGGGAAATTAGAGCTTAACGTGCACACATAATCTTGCCATGAACTTTATGTATGATAGCTAAACGCTAGAAACAATTTAGATGTCCTTAAATAGGTGAAGAGTGAAATTGTAATTCCATATTGTATCCAGAGTTGTAAAATTCCATACCACGGAATACTAGCTCTTTTTAAAAAGCTATTTTTAAAAAAAGAATATGCAACTTGCATTTCCAGAGCATTATGCTCAAACAACTTACAAGTTAGGGCTGGGGATATACCTTAATGGTAGAGTGTGGCTCTAAGTTTGATGCCCAACATTTCAGGAAAAAGTCCATTGTGGAATATTGGTTGCTGAGGGTTAAAGATTAGTGAAAAGAGAAAGAAATGGAAAGAAAGTGAGTGTGGCTATAAAAGAGCAGTATGGTGAAGCCATATAGTAATAAAAATGATTTGAATCTTAACTGTGTCAATATTAATATCCTTTTGTGATATTCTACTATAGTTTTTCAAAGTGTTACCTATGGGGAAACTTAGGTAAATGGGATTTCCTATTACAGTTGCACCATGATTTTACAGTTATCTCAAAATAAAAAGTTTAATTAAAAAACATGATGCTTACAAAAGTGAATCATATATTCTTAATCTTGGCCAAATATGAACTCATTAGTGGGAAAGTAAGCATTTAAGTCAAAAATAAAAATTTATAAGTGATAAGAACACTAATCATATACTACTTACTATGTAACAAATACTATCATAAGCTCTTCATACATATTAACTCATGTTATCTTCACAATAACTCTACAAGGTAGTACCATTATTATTATTATTTGTGGATGAACAAACTGAAGTACAGTACAGAAATGTTTAGTGACTCATTCCAATTAGTAGCTAATAGTAATATGAATGCCACATGCTATCTATATAAAGAACACAGAGATTGGAATGACCAGCTATTTCTAAGGAGGATGGGATTAACATAGAAAGTTTTACAGAAGAGTTGAATTTTAACTCTTCTATAAAATGGATACTAGGAGTTTATTAGGCAATCTAAGAGGAAAGATCAACATATGCAAATTTTTAATAGCCATTTTACTATGCATTTGTATATCAAAATATTGTGCACCTTAGATTTACCTAGTGAAAATTAATAAATAAAAATTTCACTGTTATGCAGTAAGAAGGTGGTAGTAAAGGGAAGTCCAGTTTTCCTAGCTTTCAGCTTTCTGCTTCATAAAACAGGTAGTTCACACTATAACCATTTTTTATCTCTAGAGTCTCTTATAACACATAGTCTGAGATTCTATACTGCTGATGTAGGAAGTTAAACAAATTACTGGGGCCTTGTAGTCCTTGTCTCTATGTGATACTAGAATAACTCATGGGAAGTATATCTGTATTCTAGAAAAAAGAATATAGCTATTGTCAATTTATAAGTGGAATAATTTGTGACACAAGTTAAAAAGACTTTATGGAGTTATCTGGGGAAATCAAATAACAATATGTTATATGATTTCTATGTGAAATTAATTTTTAAAGTAAATATGGTATATAAAGCTTTAAAAATTGCATTCTCTACTCAAATAGATTGTTTTTTTTCTTTTTGGCTGGCTCTGGGATGGAACTCACAACCTCACATTTACAGAGTGGGGCCTTAGCCAACTGAGCTAAAGCAGGGAGCACTCAAATAGATTCTAATTGTCTGTTTGGAAGATGAGAGACAAGTTCTTTAAAAACATAACTCAAGATTGGAAAGAGTTGTGGGTCTCAGAAAAAAGTTAATGAATAATCTTTTGTATCAGAGGCCAATTAGTTTTTTTTAACAGTTCCAGCCTTTAAAGAACAGGAGGCAGCAGACAGAATTTAAGAGAACATTTCAAACTAGAGAAAGCAGCAGAAAGTAATCCTAAGAAAATAGTGCCTATGTAAGCATAATAATTTCCTTTCCTTCTGGGTTAGAATGGAAAAAAGCAGAGTCTTGAAAGATGCTAGGAGGAAAGCAAAAGCTAAACTGGGAACAGAATAGAAACAACCTCTATGACAGTCAGTAGTAGAAGAGCTACTAAGAGTAGAACATATGTCTAGCATATGTAAGTCTCTGGGTTTGATCCCCAGTGCCATAAAAAGAAAAAAAAAAAGCAAGCAGTATTTTCTCTTAGGTTTTCATTACTACAAGATGCAAACTAGTCCTTTACTAAACTAAAATAAAACTAAATTTAAATCACAGTTATGATGAAGTATACAAGTATGCAAAAGTGTTAAATTCAACTGTGCTATGGTCCTGTGTTTTCTTTCTTTTTTTCTTTTTTCTTTTTCACTTTTATTAGTGTTGTAGTCAGGGTTTGTAAGAGAATAGATTTAATGCAGGACACATAGTTTATAGGGGTTTTTTTGTATCAGGGATTGAACTTATGACTTCGTGTTTGCCAAGCAGGCACTTACGCCACTAAACCCCCAGTGGTTTTTTTAAAAATAATATTCACTGAAAAAGACAAAGGCAGAAGAGTACAAAAGATCCATTGATGTGCTAGAGACCCAAAGAATCCAGCTGAGGGCCTGGATCTAATGCTGAGTCCAACTGAAGATCTAGGGTCTAGGATAATGTCTCATGCAAGTCTCTAACAAAGATCTGCACTGAGAAGACCCAAAGGCCAGAAAGTCTGCCTCAGCAGGGATGAAGGATCTGTGCAACCAGCCTGAGGGATCTGCATTGGAGCCAGAAAGTGAAGCTCAAGGTAAAGACCAGAGCTCCTCCAAAAGTTCCGCAACCATTTTCAGTTAACAGTGGGGACCTGAGATCCTCCAATGATGAGAACAGCTGAGATCATGTCAGGAAAACCAATGTGACAAGCTTCTCCAGGAGACTCAACAGCATATTATTTTCTCCTCCACTTCTCCATTTATGCTGTTGGCAGTAATCTTGAGGTACGCCTTCCACATCTAGGACCATGCTGACTTAGTTCAGCTGTATGTTACAAGTTGAGTGTTAGTTAATCCACCACAATTAGTATATTTTTGCAATACATGATGATTACTGTAGGGAGCTGGTACACATATATAACACATTTCAATTCTTTTTTTTGGTTCCCTTCCCTCTATTTTTTATTTTTCCAGCATCAGATTCATTTATCTTTAAGACCTTTTAAAGTTAGTTATTATATATGCAAACTGAAAGCCAGACTAATAAGCCAAAGAACACATAAAACATGTAAGAAATTTGTACTAAGTCAAGGTGCACTTTAAGATACGTTTTCTGCTTTGAATTACAATACTGTGTGCATTCTCTCTCTCTCTCATTTGTATTTTATTTTGTTTTATTTTGAACTTTACATATATATTGAGTTTTCACGTAAGAGAAACCATGAAGTATTTAAGCTCTTTTGTCTGAATTATTTCACTTAACATCATAGTCTCAAGGTGCATCTATTTTCCTAAAAAATGACTTGTTTATCCTTCTTTATGGCAAAGTAGTACTCCATTGTATATAAATACCATATTTTCTTATCTAGTTATTTATTGATGGGTATATAGGCTGTTTCTAAAATGAATTGCACTGCTGTAAACATGGGCATGTGTACATCACTGTAGTATGATATATTTAAGTATTTGAGGAAGAATAGCTGGGTCAAATGGAATTTCCAGTTTTATTTTTTTTAGGTGTCTCCATACTGATTTCCATAGTAGTTGTATCAATTTACAGTCCTACCAGCAATGGAGAAGGGTTCCTTTCTTCCCACAGGGTTGCCAGCATTTGTTATTGGTTTATTTCTTAATAATAACCATTCTTTCTGAACTGTGATGGAATCTCAGTGTTTTAATCTGAATTTCTTGAATGGCCAGTGATGCTGAACATTTTTTTCACGTATTTATTGGCTTTTGTACATCTTCATCTGAGAAGTGTTCACTTCAGATTCTCATTTTTTAAAAATTATTTTAAAGAGATAATAAAATGAAACAGAACAATGAGGATGATCTTGGATTTCAAAAACAAGATAGTAGGAAATCAATAATAGTTACTGTATTGTTGCAGATACCCATTTTTAAAAATTTGGGAGGGCTCTTTAAATTTGGGAGGGCTGATGTTTTAGGGTTCTTTATATATTTTAGATCTTAGCCTTTGAAAAGTAGTTGGCAAAATTTTTTCCCCATTTTGTAGGTTGTCTCTTTTCTTTGTGGTATTCTTTACTTTACAGAAACATTGTAATTTGATATGATCTCATTTATTGATTCTTGATACAATTTCTTGTGCGTCTGGGGTTTCATGCAGAAAGTCTTTTGCCTATACCTATATCTTCAAGAGTTTTACCTATTTTTCCTTCCAGCAGATTGTTTCTGTTGTAATGTTTAGATTTTTGATGTATTTTGATTTTAATTCAGTGCATGGTGAGAGATAGGGGCCTAGGTTCAACCTTTGGCTTGTTGATAGCCAGTTTTCCCAGCACCATTTGTTAAAGAGGCTGTCTTTCCTCCAGCAAAGGGATTTGCCCTTTTGTCAATGATAACATAGCTGAGTATGCCTGGGATTGTTTCTATATCTTCTATTCCAGTGGTGGTAAATCTATAGCCTGAATGCTGCAGTGGGCTGTTATCACTGAAAGCTCTAAAAGGTTCACCATCACTGTTCTATTTTGTTCCATTGATCCATGAGTTGTTTTTTTTTTGGAGGTTTTTTTTTTCCCCAGTACCATGCTGTTTTTATCATTGTAGTTTTGCAGTATACCTTGAAGTCCAGGATTGTGTTGCTCCCTGTTTTGCCTTTGTTGTCCAGAATTGCTTTTGCTATTCTAGGTTTTCTGGCTCCATATAAATTTGAGGATTGTTCTCTCTAGTTCTATAAGGAATGTTACTGGTATTTTTATTGGGATTGCATTAAATCTGTATAAAATTTGTTCTGAAAGTATGGCATTTAGACTTCTGTCTCTCCAGGAACAGGGGATACCTTTCCATTTTCTGATATTCTCTTCAATCTCCTTTTCTGGAGTAATGGAGTTTTCATTGTAGAGGTCTTTAACTTTCTTGGTTAGGTTAATTCCTAAGAATTTCATTTTCCTTGATGCTGTTGTGAAGTTTCCCTAATTTCCCTCTTGGTGAGTTTGTTTGGACAGAAACAGTATTGATTTTTTGAGTGTTGACTTTGTATCCTCCTAAGCTACCAAATTTGGATATTAGCTCTAGAAGTCTTTTGGTGGAGTTTTTTGGGGGTCTTTTCTATGTAGAGAGTCATTTCATCAGCAAATAATAATAATTTAGTTTATTTCCCTACCCATATCCATTTTATTTCTTTCTCTTGTCTTGTTGTTCTTGCTGATGTTTTGAGGACCATATTGAACAGAAGTGATGATAGTGGGTATCCTTGTCTTGTTCTTAGTTTTAGAGGAAAAGTTTTCTGTTCCTCTTCATTTAGTATGATGTTGACTGTTAGTTTATCGTACATGGCTTTTATCAGTTTGAGATAAAGACCTATTTCTATTTTCTTAAGGGTTTTTATAATGAATGGATGTTGGATTTTGTCAGATGCTTTTTCTGTGTCTATTGAGATAATCATGTGGGGTTTTTTGCTTCTATTTATGTGGTGTATTACATGTATGGATTTGCATATGTTGAACCATCCCTGAGTTCCAAGGTTGATTCCTACTTGGTCAAGATATATGATCTTTTTGATGATTTGCTGAATTTTGTTTGCCAGTATCTTATTGAGGATTTTTGCATCTGTGTTTTTTTTGTTTTGTTTTGTTTTTTGTTTTTTAAAGAGATTGGTTAATTTTTGGATGGATCCTTTTCTGGTTTTGGAATCAGGGTAATGCTTGCTTCCAAACACCAATACAATTGTAATGAGGGCCATCAATACCTCATTGTCATAAATAGATCAACTAGACAAAAAATCAACAAAGAAATACCAGAGTTTAATCAAACCTTTGAACAATGAACTTAATAATGCACTCTAGAGTATTCCACTCCATAAGTATAGAGTATACATTTTTCTCAGCTGCACATGGGACTTTCTCCAAAGTAGACCACTTACTAGCTCATAGAACATGCTTAAGTAAATGCAAAGGAACTGAAATTATCCCATGCATATTAACGAATCATAGTACAATCAAATTGGAAATCAGTGGCACAAGAAACCACAAAAACTGCATAAATACATGGAAATTAACACCTTCCTGAGTGACCAATGGGTCAAGATGAAATTGAGAAATTAGACAGTTTCTATAAATAAACAGTAATGCCTGTACAATGTACTGTAACTTATGAGATGCAATAAAAGTAGTTCTATAGGGAAAATTTATAGCAGTGAATTCCCACTTAAGAAAAACAGAGTAAGCTCAAATAAACCTAATGTTAAACCTTTTAACATTAAAAAAGAAAAAGAAGAGCGAACTGGGCATGGTGGCTCACACCTGTAATTCCAGCACTTAGGAGGCTGAGGCAGGAGGATCATTACAAGTTTGAGACCATCCAGGGCTACAAAGTGAACATAAGGCCAGCCTGAACTGCATAGCGAGACCCTATCTCAAAAAAGACCAAAAAAAAAAAAAAAAAAAGAACAAATTAAACCCCAAAGCATGTATGAGGCAGGAATTATAAATATCAGAGCAGAAATCAATACATGGACTAAGAAAACGGTACAAAGAATCAATGAATCAAAGAGTTGGTTCTAAGAGAGGATCCAAGATGGCTGATTGATAGGTAGCACAATAGAAAGTCTCTCTGAAAAAAAACAACTTAGATGCTAAAAGACCAAACAAAAGGAGAGGAATTCTCATGATCTAGGAAGAAACTGAGGAAAAAGAAAAAGAAAAAAGCGTGGACAGAGGGCTGGTGCTGGGCACGCTCCAGTCACTGTACCGGGTGCATCTTAGAGTTAGGCGATTCACGATTGAGCTGAGGTCATGGCCCTGCTGAGAGCAGGGATTGGTGAGCTCGAGACCCTTTGGGGGAGGAGGTGCTGGAACAGGGAGTGGAAAGGGCAAGTCATGCTGCACGGACTTTTGTGAGTCAGGGGGACTGGATTCCCCAGAGTGGGATGAACAGATAGATGACATTTTGGAGTTGGCAGGACAGGCTTGAATCAACAACTGAAGCGGCTTCAGTCGGCGGCTCCTGACCCAAAGCGGACTGGTGGGATCTGCTTGAGCTGGGCCATGCCCCTGGTCAAGACCCAATAACCAGGGATGAGGCTGTCTTGAATCTATGACATCCTCACGGAACACACAAACATGCTGAAGCACTCACTGGTTGAATGAGGCCAGATGTGGGGCAGGGGCCAGCCCATATCATGGATGTGTGCACCTCGCAAATTGGCAGCGGACTGGTGGGGGCACTTCCCTAGCCAGTGCGCTGCAGAAAAAACTGTAAGCAATAGGAAAGGGCCGGAGACCGCCACCACTCACCCATCTGAAAGAAAACAGAAATATGACAAGACAGAGAAAGAGCAAAAGGCCTTCAACCACAGAACCAGGGAAACTGAGTCCAGAGGAGGTAAATGCAGAGGAGGTTGAGGGCAGCAAACATGCAATATCAGACACGGCCT
>PVLA01008927.1:0-82195 GCA_004027455.1 Hydrochoerus hydrochaeris
TAGAATCAGGATCTCTCTGTCTCTCTGTTTTACTCTGTCTCTCTGTAGTTGTCTGTTTGTCTCTGTCTCTCTGTGTGTGTCTCTGTCTGTCTGTCTCTCTCCACATCAGCTCTGCCCCCGAATCTGTATCCTGTACCAGCTGGTGCCTGTGCTGCAGGTCAGGGGACCCAGCTCACTTCCTCCTGGCCTGGGGCACCTGCTCTGTGAGCCTGGGCATCCCCACTTCCCCGCGCTCCTCCTCAGCACAGAGTGGCTATTACACTGTGAAATAGGTTTGTTATTATCCAGGCATGACCAGGGCAACAGACCAGAAGACAGAGCCATTAAAAAGACAGATGTTGCTCAGTTCCTAGGAAGGGGGGCACAGGGAACCCCACAGACCTGCGGTGAGGGGCAGCAAGGGAACGTGCAGGCAGGAAGTGTTGCAGCAGCTTCCCCAGGAAAGGAGGCAGCATATTCAGCTGCTTTAAATGGTTTCAGTGTGTTCTGGGGCACTGGGGCTGTGCCTGCTGTCAGTAGCAGCCTTGGGATGATCAGGGTGCATGGGTGTGGCTTCCTGGAGTGTGACAGCCAGATTGGCTTGGAGGATTGGAGATGAGCTACGAGTTGCATTGAAAAGCAAACTCCCAGGCTCCGTTCACCATCGCTAGCTACTGCTCAGCAACACCCAGATTCCAGAGCATCATCAGTGCAAAAACCAAAGAAATCCAGTCAGCACCCACGCCTGGGGACTCAAGGCCCAGCTGCCACTGTCAGGTGAGTGCCCTTTGCAGCCAGAGTCTCTTTCCCCTGAGGGAACGGTTCAGTTCCACATCCTGTGGGTGTCGGTCAGGTGGCTGAGACACTGAGTATCCGTTCGTTGACCTGTATGACCCCTTCCATGCCAGCCCCTCTCCAGACACCAAAATCTGCATCATCTCAGTCATTCTGAGCCTGATTCCTGTTTTGAAAACCCCATGAGAAGCTTTTCCCCCTGAGAATTTGTGAGTGCTAAAGGCACCTGCAGTGTAAACAGCCCCACTGGTGCTGGCGTGGGTACTGTGTGCCCTGTGATTTCTGGATCCCCCCTTCCAGAGCTAACTTGTCCTCCCGGCCAATTCCTGAGGGTGGATGAGGAGTCCTGGGTCACAGCACAGTCAGTGCCCTCTCCTGCTCAGTCCTGTTCAGTGGCCCCCAGCCTGGTGTCCTGGACCTGCCAGCATCCCTGGACTCCATTCTGGTCACCTCTTCATTGTGCCCACCCCACCCTGCCTTGTCTTCTCCTGGGCTCCATTACCCCAGGCTCATCCCTCTGACTCATGCACTTGTGCTGGGCCCGACCCTGCTTCTCCCATGCTAGAAACCCACGGATGGTTTTAGATTCCATCTGTCACCATCAAGTCACCCTGAGTCCAAGGGCCTTTGTGATCTCACCTCTGTCTCCTGTTTTGCTTGCATCTGCTGATACAGTGTCCCCTGCAGCCATCCTGAACCTTTAATTCCCTTCATCCATTGGGAAGGACAAACCAGCACTCTCTGAATCTCCAGCATTTTCTTTGGGGTTATCTAAACAAACAACAAATCGATGTAGAGAGATATGTAGAAGGAGATTTGTGAGGACAGACTCCTTTGTGTAATTGGAAACTGAGGAATCCCATGAACGGCTGTCTACAAGTTGCAGACTGAAGAGAGACACTGGTGTGAGCTCCAATCCAAACTCTAAGGACCTAAGGACCAGGAAGACCAGTGCTTCAAGGATTGAGTCATCTGATACATGAGCAAAAGAGAACATGAGCATCTCATATCGATCAGAGACAGCAAATTTGCTTTTCTACATCTTTTTGTTCTACTAAGGTCCTTGACAGATTGAGAAATTCCTACCCTTCTTCACTCTTCTTGACTGAGGCTACCAAGTCCACCATTGATTCCTTCTGGGATCACCCTCAGAGACAAATTCAGAAGCAATGCTTTGTCATTATCCAGGAACCTTAGCTCAGGTGTGTTGACATAAGATTATCCATCACAAGCAGTCTGCCACACCCTCCTGGGGCTGTTCTTTTCCTGGGTATCAATACCCAGTACGAGGGTGACATTTTCATCCCCAGGATGGAGTGAGACTGTGGTACCTCATCTCCCTTGTAGGAGACAGATGCAGCAGATTCTGTATCCTCCTTCACTGAGGGCCCCTCCTCACTCTGCCCTCACAGAGGAAGAGACAGGAAAGCTTTCTAGGCACTCACCTTCTCATAAGGCCACTAACCCCATCCATGAGGCTCTGCTTCATGACCTGATCACCTCCCAAAGGTCCCAGCTGTGAAGAGCGTCACCGTGGGCTTAAGAATTCAGTGTACAAGTCTGGGAGTACTAAGCATGCAGGTCATCGCAGTTATGTGCACAGATGTGGCCTGACCTGGGTGGCAGCGTGACTGTGTGTCAGGGCAGTGGCTGGGAGGTGAGGAGTGAGAGAGGACCTGAAGCCAGCTGGGAGCATCCCACGGCCAAGGAGTCAGGGAGTGGGCAGAAAGAGCCCTTCTTCCCCTTCTCTCCCCCTTGGACATTTTGCTTCTTTAATGACCTGTGCCTGGGCAAAGCATCCTGCCAAAAGCTGGAATAGTCCCTCTGTCCTCGGAGGGCACAGACCATTCCTGTCTACTCAGTGTGCCCAAAGGGGAAGGGCCAGATGGAACCACCAGTCCTTATTTTTCCTCATTGCTTTATGAGCACTCACTGGAAGCTTATCTGATTGTACCAGCATGTGGAGACCTCAGGATGTGAGCAGAGTTTACGGCATTTGCTACCAGCCCCAGTTTACGGCATTTGCTACCAGCCCCAGCACAAAGCAGGTGCTCAGTCTGCAGAGTCAATGAATAAATAAATAAATTAATTAATTAATTAATGCCTCCAGTGGTTGACCCAAATTTCACACACAGCCTCCAATATTCCACATCTGGGGACGCTGGCTGGCTCTAGGGTCAGCTGCAGCTCTTCTGACTTGGGCATTGTGGACATGTGGAGCTGGAGGACTCTTTCTTGGGGAGTTGTCCTGTGCATGATGGGGTGTTCAGCTGCATCCCCGGCCTCTGCCCTCGTCAGTGAGTAACCAGATTAAATGTCTCAAGTCACTGAGAACTGTCCAAGAGAGATGAAATTGTACCCAGTTGGACAGAGTTCACAGTGACACTGTGACTTCCTCATGCTGGTCAGGTCAGGCCACTTTCTGGTGCAATTGAAGGTCATCTGCAGCTCCTTACCCTGGCAAGAAGCACAATGAGAACCTGGTGCCACCATCTCTCGTGCCTCAGAGGACCTCAGAGGTCCCCGTCAGGCCCTGTGAAGACAGAACAGCCATCATTGAAGCCCCCAATGCCAACTGGACAAGATACAAATTTCTGTCCAGACCCAGCTGTAGAAGGAAGTGCCCAAGTCAACAGCCGGATGTGGTATCTGATCCTTCCCTGGTCCCATCTGTGTAGGCCTCTGGGCTCACTGGTCATGGGGTTCTGTCCAGCTTCACAGAGGAACAACTGACCATGCAGTTGTCTGAGTTTCTGTTCCCTGAAACGCTGAGGCCTCTTTCTCTTCCCAGCTTCCCTCCCTGGGACCCACCGTGCTTCGCAGCCCTGCTCTTCCCTTGTGTGCTCACCTGCAGGAACCCAGTAGCCTCCTGTCTGACATGCTGCTGCCTCTGCTGCTGCTCCTGCTGTGGGCGGGTGAGTGGGCACAGGGAGGGGGCTG
The DNA here is from genome assembly GCA_004027455.1 of Hydrochoerus hydrochaeris. Taxonomy (NCBI): domain Eukaryota; kingdom Metazoa; phylum Chordata; class Mammalia; order Rodentia; family Hydrochaeridae; genus Hydrochoerus; species Hydrochoerus hydrochaeris. Next base: position 3,715 of record PVLA01008927.1, read on the forward strand.
GGGGCTCTGCACGGAGCTGAATCTCACCTCCCTGTAGGGTCTCTGGCTCAGTATCCAAGATACAGGCTGCACATGCCAAAGTCGGTGTCGGCGCAGGAGGGTCTGTGCGTCCTGGTGCCCTGCCAGTTCTACTACCACCGCTTTTCCTTCATGCCTGGCTCTGTCACTGGCACCTGGTTCCGGGAAGAGTCTGGTTCTCTCCCTGAATCTGCAGTGGCCACAAACAACCCACAACAGCAAGTGCAGAAGGAGACGGAGGGCCGGTTCCACCTCCTCTGGGACACACAGACCAAGAACTGCTCCCTGCATATCAGGGATGCACAGAGAGCTGACAGTGGTTTGTACGCCTTTCATATGAACCCAGGAAGCTCTGGAAGGAATTTCTATTGGAATCAGGTCACTGTGTACATCACAGGTAAGTCCCTAGCTCCAGTAACGGTGGCCACGGGGCAGGGCTAAGGTGGGCTCCCATCTGGGAGGAGCTGAGTGTCAAGCACTGACAGCTCAGAGAGGAGCTGGGTCAGAGCTTGAGCTTCTCTTGGGGCTGCACCTTGGACCCTCCATCCTGATCCTGCTGTCCCCTCTCCTTGCCAGCCCTGAACCACACCCCTGACATCCTCATCCTAGGGACTCTGGAGTCTGGCTGTTCCAGCAACCTGACTTGCTCTGTGCCCTGGGCCTGCGAGCAGGGGACGCCCCCCATCTTCTCCTGGGTGGGGGCCTCTGTGTCCCACCTGGACCCCACAATCACCAGGTCCTCAGTGCTCACCCTGAGCCCCCAGCCCCAGGACCACGGCACCAACCTCACCTGTCAGGTGATGTTCCCTGGAGCTGGCGTGACCGTGGAGAGGACCATCTAGCTCAACGTCACCTGTGAGAACTGCACTAGTAAGTCCAGGTCTCAGGGGGTAGGAGAGGCCCCCAGGTCGGGGCTGGAACTTGTGGTGGCTGTATGCCGGACGGCTGGTTGAATTGGGGACACAGGTCCTGTCCTTCTGTGTCTGTGATTTCTGGGGTGATGTTGGGGAATGCCATCTTAGATCACTCTTCACCCCCACTGAGGAAGGAAAAACCCTCTCTTCCTGTCCCAGATTCTGCAAGGAGCTCTACAACTGCCTCCTTCCTGGGAGCCGGCTTCAGGAGGGACAAATTTCCTTCAGGCTGGAGGGGAGAGGCAGGGCCCCTTGGGCTTAGGGCAGGGCCAGGTCTCTTCTCCGTGGTCACAGCCTGGAGACAGAATTCCTTTGGTGATGAACCTCAGCACTCGCCCTGCACAGCCCTCTTGGCCTCCTGGAGCTCCTGCCCCAGTGCAGGCCTCACACCTGCTGGGTCCTGGGTGTGGCCACTGGGCTTCCTAGGACAGATCCACATTAACACAGCTTGAGCAGAATTTCCAGGTTCCTGGCTCCATCTCCACCCTCCTCCTTTTGTTCCCCTCGAAGCTCTGACCTCAGTACTTGTGGAAGGAAGTACAGCCACACACACTGACCCTGGGAACACACACTAACAAACCGAGTCCCCAGAAACTCAGTCCTGTCCTCATGAGTCACAGGCATCTACTGAGCACATCTACTGTGCATCCTGGTGCCCTGCCAGTTCTACTACAACCGCTTTTCCTTCATGCCTGGCTCTGTCACTGGCACCTGGTGCATTTGCAGATGTGCTGAGCCTCAGTCTGTCCCCCTCCCGAGGACCAGAGAGGTCACAGGTGTCGGGAACACAGAGGATGCTTTCTCCGTGCCTGTGGGACTTTCCACAAAAGTGTCCATAGGTTGGTGGGAAATTCCTAAAAACAGTGCGGCTGGTCACATGTTCTTTCCCAGTCTGGCTTTTCCCGAAGGGTGGGTGAGTTACATTTATAGCAGTGAGAGCTGAGGGTGTGTTTCTACCCACCATGTGTGCGCCCAGACCTTTTGGTTTGATTTGATTTGATTTTTTGGGTGCCGAGGCTTAAACATGGGGCTAAGCCAGATGGTTATCACCGAGGTTCGTCCCAAAGCCTCACAGAGAACCCTTTCGATCTGTGCCAGTGTTTGGTAAAATTGCTACTTCCCTACACTTTAAGAAGTCTATGTCCATGTTTTTATTGAGAAAAACAATTCACTCATATATTCAACTTAGCACTAATTGCTTTGAACTATACAAAAACATGTGCGACTATCACACCAAAATTCCAGAACGCTTTTTGATGGCTATCTGTACTGCTTCTGGGAACACCGGTGCAAACATTTTGTCTGAGCAGACAGATATTTTAATTTCTCCTGGGCGCAGGCCCGCCCGCAGAATGATGAGTGCTGCTGCAGCACCGAGCGAGACATTCTGAGGAAATGCAGGCTGCTCCCTGCAGTGCCGGCCCCACATGACCTACCCTCAGCCATGTTCAAAGCCCCCACACTCCCTTCAAAAGGTCTCCACAACTCCCAACATTACCGCTTTCCTTCGCGCAAAATCCCTAACCTGCCAGAGGGCTTGAGGGGACATCTTGTTGCCCTTCTGATCAGCACTAACCTAAAATTAAAGATGATGGCAGTATCTTCATGTAGTTATTGGCCCTCGGCAGAGCCTCCTCAGAAGCATATTTTTCAAATCTTACATGCATTTGTTAATTGGGTCATATGGGTTCTCTGTCATTTGGGCTGTAAGGGTCCTCCCAGGGTGCTGGATACCAGACCTTTGCCTATCACACTGTGGGACTTGTTTGCGTTTCCTCCAAGGCTTGCAAATATCACCTCCAGTTCCACAGAGCTGCCTCTTCACTTTCCTGATACCATCTATGAATGAACAAAAGTTTAAATCTTTTTATAAAAGGAAAATAATGTTTTCTCTGTGCATTCGCAGAACAGTTGTAGTGGGGGGTACAAGGGCCCAGCCTGACATGGTCTCTTATCCAGAGATGAGGGGAGGGCTAAAGGGTCCGTACACAAGTACTTACATGATGGAAGAAACTGCAGCTGTGCTATAGCAGAAGAATCCGATCTCCCCCACTTTCCTGCAGGGAAATCAGGGCCCATGGCAGAGGTGGTGCTGGTGACCATTGTAGAGGTGGCTGTCAAGACCCTGCTTCTCGGGCTCTGCCTCATCTTCCTCAGGTGAGGCTGCCCAGGGATGGAGAGGAGGTGTGGGGAGGGCAACCTGCCCACCACTGAACTGCAGGCCGCCACTGTGGGGCACCCAAAGGGGCCAAGAAATCCAGGCACAGACAGTGTCTAAGTGGGTGATGAGAACTCAACAGGGGCAATTCTTCTTCCTCCAAATCTGTCCCAATATGGAGCCTGTCCCATCAGGGTCTGAGAAGCGAACCCCACCCCCACTCTTTCTTCTCCCCTCTCTGTTAGTCACTCCTCCAGTCTCTTGCCAGGGCACGGGCAAGGTGACCACTGTAATCTGTACCCATAATACCCACACTGAAAAGCTCTGGTCTCTTCACTCAGAATGAGGTACCAAAGCAAGAAGGTGGCAAGGCCAAACGTGGACTTGGACATTGTCGTGAGCTAAGCTCTCAGGTGAGTGATGTCACATCTCTGCACCCCACATCCCTTTAGCCACCTCCTACACGATGACCTCAGAACTCCCAGCTCAGCATGAATAAGTGACCACCCTTTACCATGCTGAGCCCAGTTTCACTGTGGGGGGCCAGCAATGCTCATGGCTGACCAGCCCCAAATGGACATCAGGATGGGGGCATATTCTCTGTGACCTCCTTGATCTCCTTCATCACAAAAATCACTAAGGGATCATTTTTTCCTCCTATGCCTAACCCAGGCCAATTCCCTTTCTCCATCCTTTTCTCCATCCTGGTCATTCCAGGGCCTCATCCCTTCCTTAGCCACTGAATCTACCTCACCCTTTCTCATGTCTCCCATAAACAGCCTCCAGGATGTGTTTTCAGACATGGAAGTCATCCACTTCCTGCACAGTCTGAACAGCCACAGTCCGCTCCAGGGACAGAGACAGGAGAAAGCCATCTTGGGGCCGGAGGCCTTGCGTGAGCTGTGCCCTGCTCGACTCTCCTTTTGAGCCCCCTCTCCATGTCCCATGAAGCTCTCAGCATAGCTACCAGCCAGGCCTCCCTGCCTGCCTGCCTACCTGCCTGCGCCATTCCTGTCCTGGGACGTCCTCCCCACAAACCTTCCCCCCAAGCACTGATCACACTCCAGGATTGAGTTACAGTGCTGCTGAAGTGTGTGTGCATGCACGTGATTGTGTGTGTGTGTGTGTGTGTGTGTTCTTCCGAATCCCCTAGATTCAGTCCACAATGCATGCATTTAAATCTTAGATGATCTCTGGAGGGGTGACATTCGCCCATTCAGCATGGACTACTTTGGTGACTAACACAGAGTCCCTACCATGTGCCAGTATATTTGTGGGTGTCAGGGATGCCTCAGTGCACAGCAGCCTGATCCCTGTCATCAAGAAGTCATTGTTCTAGAGATCAGAGGAGCAGGAATAAAAAGAAATCAATAGTAAATTAAGACATATGGGATGGTGACTCATGTCTGTAGCAAAAGCACGCAGGGACAGAATCAGGTGACATTGGGGTCAGTCCCTTTGTCTGACATCATGAGAGGTGATGCTTGGGGACAGTTGAGGGTGTTGAAGAAGTAGGCTCTGTGTTTTCCTGAGAAGCAGTGTTGGAAGAGGAGAAGGGAGATGTGGGTGGCATTGTTCAGAGGCTGATGCCAGTGTGCACTCGACAAGAAGCCTGTGCTTTAGGGCTGAGGGAGGCAGAACAGGGATTCCCAAGGAGGAAGTGTGGATTGTGGGGCCCTGCAGGGGGAGGTGGAACCCACAGCCTTGGAGGGCACAGAGCCATGACTAGGCTTTCACTTTACTGCAATCACCAAGGCTTCAGCAGGTCTTCGCACCAACTGAAACAAGCGTGTGTTTGTCAGCCTTTGTGTCACCGTGACAAACTACCAGAGGTAAGTAATGTGTACTTTGGCCCTTAGTTTCAGTGGGTTCAGTCTGCTGTCATATGGGCCCTTAACTTTGGGCATGGGGTGCCCTGTTGTATCATAGCTGTGGCCCATCATCAAGGAGGCCTGCTCACCTCTTGACAAGAAGGTTCCAGGGTCCCAGTGCACCCTTCAAGAGGGTGACCTAACAGCCTCCTGGTAGGTCCCACCTTCTAAAAGTTCTACCGTCTCCCAGTTGCGCCACACACTGGGGACCAGGTCTTCAACACATGGACCGTGGGGACATTGCAGGCCCCAATTACAGTGGGGGGGGGGAGGTGGATCCTCCCAGAGGAGCAGACCACATGAGCCAGTGAGGTGGTGTGGGGCTGGGGAAGTGAGTCTGATGATGCGGAGGGTCGGGCTGGCAGGATTTCTTTTTTGTCTTACTAGTGCATGTGGTGGTGTGTGATGATGACACATCTTGAGGAATGAGTCCAGACACATCACAGATCAAACGTGTTTGATCCTCTCTCCCACCCTCCTCCTCCACAGGTTCCCTTTTCTTTCTCATGGGGGCTACTTTCCTGTTTCCCATCAAGTTGCATTAATTTTGCTTTTTAAATTATTTATAAAATGGGTTTCTGGTATAAGACAAAGCATGTGATTGTAAACCTGAGTCTGATTTATTAAGCTTAGCATTACCGTCCCAGGGTGCATTCATTTTCAGACAGATGACTCAAGTTTACCCTCCTCTGTGGCTGAGCAGCTCTCCACCGTGTGTATACACCACATTTTCTTTATACATTCAACTGTCCAGAGGTATCCAGGCTGCTTCAGCTGTATAGTTATTGTGAATTGTGCTGCTACACATATGAGTTTGCATGGATCACTGTAATACGATGATTTCAACTCCTTCAGGAAGATAACCAGGAGGGATATTCCAGGAGAAATGGAATTTCTATACTTAGGATTTTTTTTGAGTGATCTCCACAGTGATGTTGATAGTGGTGGTACTAATTAATGTTCTCGCTAACAATGTAGAAGTGTTCCTTTTCATCCATGCCCTTGCTGGTATCTGTTGGTTTTTCAGTCTTTGATGGCAGCCGTTCTTCCTGGAATAGTGTGAAATTTCCATGCTGTTTTGATTTACGTTTCCTCGTGGCCAAAGACGCTGAGCTTTTTCCCGTATTTTCATAGGCCACCATACTTCTTCTTCTGAGACATGTCTATGCATTTCAACTGTCCACTTTTTGATGGGGGATTTTGCTTTTTGCTGACAAATTGTTTGAGTGCTTTATGGATTCTAAGTATTGCCCTCTATAAAAAGAATAACTGGCAAATTTTTCCTATTTTGTATGCTTTCTCTTAACTCTGTTGATCATTTCCATTTCTCTGCAGAAGCTTTTCAATTGGACCTAATCCCATGTATTGATTCTTGTAATTATTTCTTGTACAACTGGGATGCTGTTCCAGAAATCCTGCCTATGCCCATGTCTTCAAGTATTTTATCACCAACAGATTCAATGTTTTTGTTTTTATGCACCATTGTGATTTGGTTTTAGTACAGGGAGAGAAACATGGCCCTAGATTTATTCTTTGTGTGAATGACTAGCTTTCCCAGCACTGTTTGTTAAAGATGCTATCTTTTCTCAGCATCCATTTTAGCTCCTTTATTAAAGATCCCATGCAAAGGTCCTTGAAGCTCTTTCTGTGTCTTCTAGTTCATTGGTCCCATGTCTATTTTGTGTAGTACCACCCCATTTTTCTTTCCATAGCTTGGTAGAATAACTTGAAATCCAGGATAGTGACACCGCCCATTTTTCTCTTGCTCAGGAGTGCTTTGAATATCCTGGATCTCCTCCAGTTTCACATACATTTTGGTGTTATTTTTTCTAGTTTTGTGAAGAGTGCTGTCACTACATCTGGTAATATGGCTATTTTGCCAGCATCCTGGAGCAGGAGATGTCTTTCTATTTCCTAGCCTCCTCTTCAGTCTCTTCCTTTGGAGGACTGCAGTTTTCATCATGGAGGCCTGTGCTTCCTTGGTTAGGCTGACTCCTAGAAATTTAACTCATTTTGGAGATACTATGAGTGGGATTATTTTCTTGATTTCTTCCTCAGTAGGTTCATTATTGGTATACCCAAACACAATAGAATTGGAAGTGCTGATTTTAGATCTTGTCATTTTGCTTAATTTGCTTTTTAGCTCTAAAATTATTCTGCTTGAGCTTTTTGAATTTTCTGTGTGAGGGATCATATCATTTGCATAGTTTGACTTCCTCCTTTCCTGTTTATATCCTGTTTGTTTCTTTCTCTTGCTTGACAGCTCTGGCTAAAGTTTCGAGTTCTATATTGACAGAAATGACCGTGTACACACTTGCCTTGTCCCTGATTTTAGAGTTGTCCCATGTTCAGTGTGCTGTTGGCCTGGACTTGTCACAGACAGCTTTTATGAGTTTGAGGTAAAGTCCTTATATACATATTTTCATCATCTTTTTTTCATGATTGGTAGTTGGATTTTATCAAAGGCTTTTCTGCATTTGTTGAGATGATGATGTCTATTTACTTACTTATTTATTTTATTTTGAAGATAGTAAAATACAACAAAACAAGTAGAATAAAGCCAATGGAGACAATGCAGTGAAATTGCTACAGAACTTCAGAGCAGGTTACTGGGATAACAGTAATAGGTGCCATAGTATATCTTGCTGTTTTCACAGTAGTTTTCCATTTCGTTAGGTATAGCAAAATCAAACCAAAAACAGAACATTATAAAACCTATCAAAACAGAAGTTTGAATAGAGCAAAACAATTAACCAGAACAAAGCAAAACAGTGAAAACAATATTTACCTTCAAAGAGATGGTAGAAGGAAATCCCCCATATTTGCTATATTGTATAAGGTCATCCTCCCAAGAGATGCTCAGACCTCTGGCTCCCAGTTGCTAACGGGGTGGGGATGGGACATTTGATTCTCAGCCTACATGCCAGTAGGCTCATGGGATATGCTGACTTGTCCTCTTCCTGACTCACCCGCTGCTGATAATGTCTTTTTATATGGTTTCTATTTAGATGGTTGTATTAGTTACTTTTCTCGTCTCTGACACAAAATTCAGTACCTGATACCCATAATTTAAAGGTGTATTTTGGCTTACAGTTTTACAGGTTTCAGTCCATGGTCCACTGGTTCCAAGGCAAGGGTCATGGCAGAGGTATGTAGAGGAGGGTTGCCACAGCATGGAAGCAGAAAGCAGAGAGTAATCAAGGGAGGAGGGAGAAAAGGAGGGTGGTCCCTCTGGGCCACGTCCCCAGGGGCCCATCTCCTACCAGACTTTACTTTCCAACATCACGTTTATCCACAAGCTCATCAGTGTGTTGATCTAATGATAAGATCACGCTCCCAGGATTCAGTCACCTCTCAAAAGCCCCATCTATTATTATGAATGCATGAGAATTTGGGGAGACATAAACTAGACATAACTATATCTAGACATAAACTATAACAATGGTGTATTGCATTTATTGATTTATGTGTATTGATTTATCCTTGCATCCCTGGGATAAAGACAACTTGGTCATGATGTATGATCTTTATAATTAACAATATCAGCCTATAACTTTCTTTTTGGTTTAGTCCTTCTACATTTGGCATTAGGGTAATGTGAGCTTTAAGAAAGAAGTTTGGCCACATTGCTTCCCTTCAATTTTATTAAACAGTTTCAGAAGTTCTGAAGTTCTACTCTGAAGTTCTAGTAAAAGTCAGTGTTGAATCCATCAGATTCTGGACTTTGTTAGTCGGTAGAGCAATTATTCCTGCCTCAATTTCATTGCTCATTATTGATCCATTCAGGGTTCATATATTTTCTTCAGTTGATTTTGGTAAGTCATACATGTCTAAGAATTTATCCATTTCTTCCAGATTCTCCAATTTATTAGAATGTATTTCCAAATAGTTTTTAAAAATATGGTTGAGTTCAATGGTGTCCTTTGATTTCATATTTTTCATTTCTAATTGCATTGATGTAGCCTTTTTCTTTCCTTTTCTGATAAGTCTACTGTTACGGCTTATGTCTAGATGTCCCTCCAAAGCCTCATGCAGTCATAAGTGGGGCTTTTCAGAGCTGGCTGGCTCTAGAGTATGTAATACCAGCATCAACGGTGTGCAATTACTAAATCAGTCCACTGATTGGTTTGGTATCGTTCTAGGAGTGGATAATAAGAATGCCCCCCTCCCCCGTATGAGTGTTATCTGTCCTAAGGGCACATAGCCTGGATAGAATTCAAAGCACAGAAAGAGGGGTGCTGTGGTTGCTTGTCACATGCTGCTTGCTGCCTTCATTGCCTCCTGCCTTCTGTTGATTTGGTGGTCATGAATTTCTTTAGATACTGTGTGTCACAGAAGGTTTTTATTTCTCCAGCAATTTGAAGTATCATTTTGCAGGATGTAGTAATTTGGGTTGGTGATTGCTTTGTTTGAGGGCTTGGAAAACTTCACCCCAAGCTCTCCTGGCCTTTAGCTGAGAAATTTACTATTGTTGTGATAGGCTTGCATTCACAAGTTGCATCACTTTTTGTCTAATGGCTTTTAGTATTTCCTTGTTGTGAATCTCTGGGTTTTGACTCCGATGTGTTGTGGAAAGGTTCTTTTCTGGTTGTGTCAGTTCAGGGATGCAGAGAGAGAGCTCAGTGGCATTTGCGTCTGCAGTACCTTGCAGTACCTGCTCTGGTGTCTTTTCTTTATCCACAGCTTCCACTAGTCACAGCCACTGCAATCTCTATGATTCTCACTGCCTCACAGGTCACTCAGTTACTACTTCTGGGTCCCTCAGAGGGCTGTGCCCTTTGCTCCTCTGTTCGTGGGGCTCACCAGTCCTAACACAGTCACTGACTTCTGAGTGTGATTCTCTGGCTTTTGCTTTCCTGGATCTGGAGAGACTCTAACTTCAGAATACCTTACTTCTGGGCACCATTCTCTAAATGAGAGGAGAGTTAGGCCAGGTTGGCACTGGGTGGTGGCTTCTAGACTGGGCATCCTCTGCCTCTGCCTCTACCCCACTTTGCTTCTTCCAAGCACCTCCTAAGTGTTGCTGCCTCCATTCCACCATGTTGCTTCCCTACCTGACAGTTTCTAAAGGCTGTAGTCACTAGGGAAAAGAGGATGCCACTTTAGAACACTTTACTGAGCAACTGTAAGGAAGCCAGTCTGTTCCAAAGAAGAACAGGGTTTTAACCAAGGATAGTGTATTAGTCAGGGTTTTACTAGAGAAAATTGATAACACAAAATATGTAGATTTATAAGAAATCACATGATTGACTTAGAGTTAGGGTCAACCATTGTCTGATGAGGAAGCATGCAGAGGATGTGTACATTCTGGAGGCTGAAGGATTTAATCCAAAGTCTAGAGCTCACCCTAGTGTCTCGTGCAAGTCTGCATCAGCAGGCTGATGGGTCTGCGACAGAAAGCCGAAAGCTCTACAATGGAAGGCTGAAAAGTCTATGCTGGAAAGCTGAAGAGTCTACACTGGAAGCCAGAAGACGAGGTCCAAACCAAGGGTGAAAACTGGAGCTTCTCCCAAGAATGGAATGCAGCCGTCCTTCCTCCTTCCCTTTTATACCTCCAGGTGATGAGCCGCCCTAGGGTGGGTCTTCTACACCCTGGGGTATAGAGTTGCTGAATCCATTTAGTTAAGCTTCTGTCTCCAATTGACACAATCAAACAACCACTACAGACAGTAACTTTGAGGAGGCTTTTGAAACTTATGTGGGGATCCAGGCAGAGAGCCAGATACAGAAGTGGAGAGAGAGGAAGGTCTGGGCTGTCACAGAGCACAGCCGGGGTGAAGGAGCCTCCAGGGAAGGTGAGAAGAGGTGACCACACGTGGAGAAGAGGAAACACGCTTCTCATTCGTGACCTTTGTATCAGCAGTTTCTTTGTTTATTAATTGTAATAATTTTTTTGTGTCCCCTTTAGATGTTTGTAGGAAATATTCTTGGTGTATTGAGGTCTAATTGACCAATAAAAGTTTAGACACCTTTAGTATATAACGCGATTTTTGTGGATATTCACCTTGGCAGCTTGTAATTATCATGATTAATGTCATTATCTCATGGGCAAACAGAAAATGCATGTAAGGGTTTGAAGTCTGTTCACACTGTTCCACACTAAGGAAATCTGCCATTTGAGTGACCTCACATGTTTACCAACATCCCTGCACTTGGAGCTAACAGATCCTGTTTTACTTAAAGGTTGTTTTAGATTTCGAAGTATTTGATTTTTGTTGCTTTATGATGAGAACTTTTGGAAACATACTCTATTAGCAATTTTGAAATATACAACACATCATACTAACTATAGTCACCATTATGTGCATCTTGGGATCTGACTCCTCCTTTATACCCTTTGATCAACCTCTCAGCCTCGCTCCTGCCCCTAGGCCTCTGCACCCCCCCCACCTTCTCCTCTTGCTTTTGTGAGTTTGATTTTTCAGATTTCAAATCTGAAAAAGAACATAATGTGATATTTGTCATTCTGTGCCTGGTTTATTTCACTTGGAATAATGATAATATTCACTTGGTATAATGTCTTCTTTTTATAACTACCTAATATTCCACTTTGCCTATGTGTAGTGTGTGTGTGTGTGTGTGTGTGTGTGTGACTGTCTCTGATTCAGTCACCCAGGCATGGTGACATTTAGTTCACCTTGAACCTTGCCTGCTATGGACAATGCTACAGTGGTCCTAAGGGTTCTGGTTTGTCTCTCAGATGTGGTTTTCATTTTCATGACCATCCACATACCCAGAAATGGGATTGGTGGATCATATAGCAGTTTTATGTGTAGTTTTGGAGCTGTCTCCATATTGTTTTCCACAATGGCTGTTCTAATTCATAGGCAAAAGAAATAGAATAGTGATTCTCCTGCTGGGGGCAGGAGAAATAGAAAGATAGCCTTTAACTGGTGCAGGTTTCCCTCTGGGCTACTGAAGAGTAATAGAGATCAGCGATGATGGTGACTGTACAACGATGTAAGTGTTAATGCGGTTAAAGGACCTGTAAGTTTACAATGGTTGACAGGGTACACTGTGTCCACTTTACCACAGCAACAACAAAATAACCAGGGGCTTTTACAAAGGGAAAAAATAAATGAGTAGTAATGAGATAAAAACATGTCCAACATCATTTGTTGTGAAACTACAAGTTAAAGCCAGAAGGAGGTATCAGAACACATCTGATACAATGACTGAAGAATAAACTTTAAACCACCCCCCCCAAAAAAGGAAGGAAGCAAAAAGAAAAAATAAGACGACAGACCAAAAAATGAAAACAAAGCTTTTTAAACAAGGAGGGGAAGAGAGGTTGAAAGGAAAGGAGGGAAAGGGGACAAAAGAACGAAGATATATTTTCTACACATACAAATTCCATATGATGCATGTGGTCATTATGCATAGCTAAAGTGTACCAATAAAATTAGCTTTAAAAATAAATAAATATCCCTCCCAAATATCCTAAAAATGCAAAGCACTAAGGAGGATATTGAGTATGCAAAGCTCCCAAGTACAATTAAGAATACAGAATTTCCCAAGCACTTTGGTGGGCACTCTGAAATTTTCACATATGTTTAGTTTACCCTTAGCCTATCATCAAGTAATCTACTTTGAAATACTTACCCAAGTGAAATACCAATTTATCTTCACAGAAGAACTCACATGTTCATATTTCTGGCAGCTTTATTTCGTAGTCACCCAAACCTGAAAACAACCCAGATATTCCCCAGCTGGTAACTGTATAAGAAAGTTGGTCCACGGGAGCAGTGTTGCTTGGGGCTGGAGTCACGGGGACAGGTTAGCGGTGCACACCCCTCACCACCAGTGTGTCACTCCCCAGAGTGGAGCTAGAATTTGACCACCCGAGGAGGAAAACCACGAGAACTGCATCAGGAAGTAATTTTATCTGTATAACCTGTGCGTGTCACCTGAATACATCACGCCTTTTGAGGCACATTTCCTAGGAGGAGCAGATGTGCTCCGTGGAAGGAGGAGATCAACTGTGTGCTGGGGATGGACTGAAACTCACTGCAGTTACACACATCAGCAACACTGCCCTGGCCCGAAGCCCGGGGCCTCCTTTGTGTCTGGTAAGGACTTGTCATTTGTTACTCTGGAGGTCCTAGTCACACTTTGCAAGCCAAGGTTAGAGTGCTAGGGAAAGAACCCCTTTCTTGTATTTTATAATCATACCAAAGGCACCACCGAGGTGCAGGGCCCCTGGAGCCTGCAGCTCTGTGTCTGATGCAGCCCTACACAGGGGTGTCTCAAGATCAGAACCAGGATATCCCTTATCTTCTTGTCTCCACTAAGAACTGAGCTCCCCTCATGTTTGTTGAGTGAAAGCATGACAGGCTGTTACCAGCACATTGCCAGGGACTCTCTACCTTTCTTCCTTCTCTCCAAACACAGAGGCCATTCAGGACCTGCTGGTCGGCAGGGTCCATCTCACATGGCAGAGGGTGAAGTTGTGATTCAGTGGACCAGGTGGGAGTTGGGCAGCCTCACCTCACTCACAACGCCTGCCTCAGGGGTCCCCAGTGTCCTGGCACAAGCCCCGTGCTCAGAGAATCTCCCAAGGTGGGGTCGGGATGTGGCCTCTGCTCTCACCTGTCCTCTGGGTGGGTCCCTCGGTTTCCATCCACTATGCAGAGGGACAGCTCCCTCCGGGTGTGGGTCTGAGTTCCTCTTCTGTGAACCCTGAGGCTCCTGCTCCACCCCAGCTTCCGTGGCTCACACAGCACTTCCCCTGCACACTGCTCCCTTCTCTGCTCACACACAGGGGCCCGTGATCCTCAGCCCTGAGATGCTGCCACCCCTGCTGTCCCTGCTGCCCCTGCTGCTGCTGCTGTGGACAGGGGAGTGGACGCAGGGAGAGGGGCGGCGGAGGCTGCAAGATGCAGAGCCTCCTTTACCCTCAGGGTGCGGATCTGTCAGTCGGAACCACAGGGTGGAAGTGCCAACATCAGTGACCGTGCAGGAGGGTCAGTGTGTCCTCGTGTCCTGCAGATTCCCCCAGTCTGCAGTGGCCTCCAGGACTGGCTCTCTCTATGGCTACTGGTTTCAAAAAGAGGTCAATACAGATTCCGGCTCCCCAGTGGCCACAAATGACCAACAGCGACAAGTGCAGGTGGAGACTAGGGGCCGGTTCCAACTCCTGCTGGACCCAGAGACCAGGAACTGCTCCCTGCACATCAGAGATGCAAAGAAGGGTGACTGTGGGTCTTACTTCTTCCGGGTGGTCTTTGGAAGTGTAAAGTGGAATTTCTGTGCGGACCAGGTCTCTGTGGAAGTGACAGGTAAGACCTGGGCACAGGCACATGTTGTGGGGGCCTCTCGAGGTGGCAGGGATGGATGCTGGTGGGAAGGGTTGGGGTCAAGTGTTAGGGCCTCAGGAGGTGCTGGGTCTGAGCCTGGGCTTCTCCCAGGTCTGCACCTCGGAGCTGCCCTCCTAATCCTGCTGTCTCCTCTCCTCTCCAGCCCTGACCCACACCCCCCACATCCTCATCCCGGAAACCCTGGCACCTGGACGCCCCAGCAACCTGACCTGCTCTGTGCCCTGGGCCTGCAAGCAAGGGACACCCCCCACCTTCTCCTGGGTGGGGGTCTCTGTATCCCAACTGGACCCCACAATCACCAGCTCCTCTGTGCTGACCCTGAGCCCTCAGCCCCAGGACCATGGCACCAACCTCACCTGTCTGGTGAGGTTCCCTGGAGCTGATGTGACCGTGCAGAGGACTGTCCAGCTCAGTGTCTCAGGTAATCCAGGTCCCTGAGCATGTGAAGGACAGAAGGACAGAGCCTTGGAACTCACGTGCCTCTGTGCCGGAAGCCTGGCTGCGCGGGAGTCCTTGGAGGAACACAGTCTTGACTCTTAGTGTTTGTGTGGCTTCTGGGTTGGGGGTGGGGAATATCACATTATCACCCCCTCTTCATCCCAGTAGAGAGGGAAACAAATGCTGTCTTCTGTCCCAGAGCTTGAAAAGGAACCCCTCAATCAGGGTCTCCCCAGAATCTGACTTAGTAGGGGGAGACTCCTTCCATGGGGCTGCTGCTGGTTTGTTGCCTGTGCTGGGTTTGGTCAGACCTGCTATTCCAGGGTTCAAATACTGAGAGGTCTGCAGCTGATCACCGGCAGCCCCCATCAGGCCTCTTGGTCCGGGTGAGGACCTTCATGGGTAAGCAGCGATTTCCTCCTCTTCTGCCCTAAAGGATGTTCTATCTCTCCCTCCAGGCAGTGACTATTTGGGAGACACTTTTAAAATACCTTTCAGTGTTTAGCACAGTATAGTGCGCACAGTGAATTTGGGTGCCAAGCAAATACAGAAATTTCCTGTCAGCCCCTGCCCTCACCTGTCCACAGTGTCCCCTGGTCAGCGCGAGGCAGCAGAGTGGTGAAGAGTGACAAGCAGGGGAACCCCCAGGTGCACACCTCGAACCAGGAGCCTGAGGTCCACGCCAGGTCTCACTCTTGGTGTAGTGTGTTCCACGAGTTTTCACCATCATAGTGTATTGTATGCTACTCTTTAGTGCCTTAAAAATCCCTTTGGGGTGTTTTTTTACTTCAGCCGTCAACCCCAACATCTGCCCAAAGATCACCCTGCCACCCCTGCCCTGTCCCATTGGTAATAACATCTGGCTTCCATTCTGGACAACGGGCACTGTCAGGGCAGGGCAGGCAGGGCAGTTCCCTTACAGTGCTGCTCAGCTGTCATCAGGCGAGGCCTGGAGATGGGTCCCTGACTCTGGCTGCTGGGATCCCCTGAGGCACAGCCAGACAGGCCCAGGAGGGCTGTCTGTGTCTGACTCAGAGGTTCAGTGACCACCTCCCTGTCCCAGTTTACCTCTGCTACCTTCTGCAGGGACAAAGGACAGGGCCCATGGAAACCGGGAGAGGAGACTCAGACCTGCTCCCTGGAAGGAAGTGGGGACCAGATCTGTAGCATCTCAAGGCACTTTCTGACCCTGTCACCGTCTCTAACAGAAGGTCCACAGGACCCAGAGCTTCAGGCTCCCGCTGCGGCCAAGCCAGAGGTCTGATGCAGAGAGGAACCTGGTCCCAGGAAAGGAGGACAGGAGGGCAGGGGATAGACAGGAAGTATAGGGTGGTCTACGTCCTTTACCCCAAGGTTCTGGACAAGGCCGAGGTCCCAAGGCATGAGGGGTCTCAGGGGCTGAGTTGTGTCTTGGAGGTGAGAGCCTCCCTTAGAGCTTGAGAGAAGGGGTCACATGCTATTTATCAAGATTGGGGTTTGGCCCACTTCTCCTTTCTCTGCAGGGGGCTCCAATTCAAAAGCAGCAGGAGGGATCCAGGGGCTCATCGGCGTTGCTGTCACAGCACTGCTTGCT
Source organism: Hydrochoerus hydrochaeris (assembly GCA_004027455.1). Lineage (NCBI taxonomy): Eukaryota > Metazoa > Chordata > Mammalia > Rodentia > Hydrochaeridae > Hydrochoerus > Hydrochoerus hydrochaeris. The sequence continues at coordinate 20,004 of PVLA01008927.1, forward strand.
CTCTGTCTCTGTGCAGCCTTCTTCATGTGAGCCTCAGCTCAGGGCATGGTGGGGGCTGGGCTGGAGCGGATGGAGCTGGAGCCGGAGGGGCGGAGGGATGAGGGGTAGGGATGCTGGGCTACTGAGCATCCAAGCTGTAGCTGCTGCAAAGTCTGGTCTGTGCAGCAAGTGGAGGAGGAGCGGGGGGAAAGGAACCTTGTACATGCCTTGTTATGCCAGGCACTGGGCAAGTGCTGCCCTATACCTGCCATGGTCACTTGCTCCAGGCTTCTAACAGTGACACCCCAGTCTGAGGAGACCAGGCTCAGAGACCCTACTGTCCCCCCTCAGAGTGAAGACACTCAAGAAAAAAGCACCCAAGCCCGCAGAAGACACAAAGGACATTGAACCTGCCGCAGGCCCAGCCTCACTGGTGAGTGCCATGCTGACCCTGGGGTTCGGGCTGCCCCTCCAGACCCCTCCGTGGTGCGGTTTACTGATGTGCCCCACTCACTATGTCCAGAATGGAACTGGTCACCTGCCGCCTGCTTTACCACCTATGTGTCAGCTTTATTCAAGCACGACAAGGCCAAGCAACCAGGGAAGGCAGCCACAGGAAGGGCAGTTTGTGCTCACAGTTCGCAAGAGAAATGAGCATGACATGCCACAGCAGGCCGTGCGGGAAAGCACTAGGTGGTCAGGAGGCAGAGCACAGGAGACGTCATCTTTACAGGGAGAAAGGAGGCGGTAGGGAGCACAGGCTCTGCAGGGTTGAGACCGGCTGCACTGCATAATTTCAGGAGGCTCTGGGACAAACAGCCCTGTTGCCAACTGCCTGGTACCGGCCCTGGAGCTAGTGGGGCAGAAGGATCACGGCCCTGAGTGTCAGCCTTCTGCAAAGAATGTGGTTAAGTGTGGGCTTTGGGCTTCACTTTTTAGCACAGCAATGATGCACTCGTGCGTGGGTCCTTCACTCTCTGTAGACACGGGCTGTCCCTAGAAGAGGTGGCCTCTCAAACAGCAAGGACCTGGACACCAGCATGTCACACACACACGGAGCTAACACACCCCTAAGTGCGCTCCTCCTTCGGGCTTTCCTAATGATGGCAGTCCTGCCTGTGGAACTCAGCCAGGCAGGCGCCTTGCCCCATCCCGCTATAGCTCACTGTCCCCTCTTCCTCTGCCAGTAAGCCTCACAGGATGTCAATGCCTATTCTAAAGAAGTGACCCCAACTTCTCCCTTTGAGCTAAGTTCCCCTTGCTTTTCTTACCAGCACAGTTCCTCCTCCATGACCTTCCGCATGTGTCATCAGTACTCTATAAAGTCACTGTCCCGTAACCCGGTGATGAGATGCTCTGTGCTGCTAAAAGATGGTCATTCGAAGAGCATGATCTGGTATTTGGGGCAGGAAAGTCAGGGATGCTCTCATTGCATGGCCTTCTTCCTCCCCTCCCTGCCTCTCAGGGTGCTGGCCCAACTGCCCCTCCTGCATCCAGGCCCAGATCGACCAGCCCGACTCTGCTCATCATCTGAGCTCTGGTTTGCATCCATTTACAAAATTCTGTCTAAAGTGGACGCCCTTCTCAGGATGCTGAAGCCAGAGTCAGCAATACCTGTGCATTCACCCAGTCCTTCCGTACATAATCAGCCCTCATGGATCAATTATTCCGGGTGCTTGGACCTTATCTATATTTTTTTTAAAAATCTACCATAATTATTATGCATTTTGAGCAGAAGAGTGATATGAATTGACACCATACAAATGAATCTCTCTGTGGAGTTAAAATATCCTACCCGGGGTAGGGTAGAGGGGACGCCAGAGAGAGGAGATACAGGCGACTCAGCAAGGGATAAGTAGTGAGGGCAGCAGTGAGAAGTCTGGGAGGGAAAGCGGATTCTGGCTGCGTCCCAAAGCCTGAGCCCGCGGGTCCTGCTAGACCGGGATATTACCGTGATATCACACTCTCCGCCTGCTGGATACCGCAGATGATGAAGATGTCAGTTGTCCGTGTATGTCACAGGTGACCCACTCTGGTAAATCACCGAACTGCAGGTGACTGAAACTTCCAGCCCTGCAGGAAGACAAACACTTCAAGAAGTAGAACCAAACACTGTTTTGCGTGAGGCACCCCTGAGAATTCAGAGTAGAACGTAAAAGACAAGAGTTTGCAGTGAGGAGCGGGCTCCAGGTGAATACCGAGCTTGGGACCCCTCCACCAGAAGGCCTGAGGGTGAAGGAAGCCACAAAAACAGTGAGCTCACAGACCGAGCTCAGGAGAGCAGGTGAGGAGAGGAAGTGGAAATTGTGAGTTTCAGAACGCTTTTGAGAAACGCCGCGGTATATCCAGGGCTGAGAAATAGGCTTGCAACAGAAAACGTTTCTCCTTTGCAAACCTTGACATTTCTAGGAGCTCCTGAGCCAGGTCCCCGGGAAGGCCGCATCACTCTCCGTGGATTGCTCCTCCCCGCCCTGGATGTGCGGCCCATGGCTGCCTCCAGGGCGCTCACTACACGGGGCAAGGAGAGGTCTGAGAAACCTCTTTAAATACTGCTTCTCTCCTGGTCCCCCACATGGTCCCCCATCGCATGTTTATTTGGCAATGTTTGTCTCCTTCTCCTTTAGCACTGGAAGCCATAGGGCCCGTCTCTGTAACGCTCAGGTCCCCTGTATCCATTGCTGAGCACGCAGGGTCTCGGGGAGAGCCTGGCTGATTGCACGATCTAAGGATAAGCGGCCTTTCAAAGTACTTAATCTCTCTAAATTTTAGTTTCCATGCCAGGAAAATGGACAAGATACTAGCATGTTCCACATAGGTGTTGGGTTTTGAATTAGAAAGTAAAAATGAATGTTAGGTGTGTTGGATTGCTGAAAAAACAATGCCTTCAGCAGTACTTGATCGAAACAAGAAAGGTGAAATTCGATTCAGGGACCCTCTCTGCAGTGCCCAGGTTCCTCTCTCCATGCTGTGATTCCCCTTTTTCTCTCCTCAGAGTCACCCACCAGAGTCCAAGCCACAAGACTCCACTGAGCCCTCAGTTTCCCCAGGGGCCTCTGAGGAGGAACAGGAGATTCACTATGCCTCCATCGTCTTCAGCCCCCAGAAGTAATCCCATGGAGTGTCCTGCAACCTCAGGCTCCACTGAAGGACTGAGGTGACCGTGGGGCTCAGCCAGGACCCTGAACCTCTGCTGGACCCCCAGGCTGCTTCCTGGAGATGTAGTGTCCTCATGTGCACTGAGTTTATGAACTACTGTCGTGAGTTTCCTGTGACGCTGAACTTATCTTCGAGTTTGCAGTCAGAGACAGTTGGGATGGAACCCGTGTTCTGTGGTTTTCTAAGAAGAGTGTGTCATCAGAGGAGCCACGACATGCAGCTCAGTCTCCCACTCTGTACATGGACATGAGCTGTTCAGCTTCACAGGTTGCTGTGGATTAAATAAAGCATGCATGGAAGATGCCCAGCAGAGGACCCGGTGTGTACCCAGTACTCACTTGTTCCTTCCTGTGGGGCCATCCGCTCCAGAGGCCCAGGGTGTCCCATCCCAAACTGTATCAGCAGCCTGTCAGACTCATTCTCTGCTCGAAATCCTGCCATGAAGCCCTTCCCTGACTCGACTTCCCCTCCAGCACCTCCGCTGTTTCCACTCCTTAAATCCTCCCTCCCTTCCATCCCACCTCTCTCTTGATTTTCCACCTTTTTTATGTCCTGCTAAACCATATGTTAGCATCTGACATTTTCTTAAAGTCAAATACAACCAGAGTCAGAGTACATTGCCAGTTCCCAAAACCAAAAGAATAATTGATAAGATTTCAAAATGACCTTCTAGGACAAAGGCTGAGAAACTTTTAGTAAAAGGCCACTGAGTCAGTATTTTAGGCTTGAGCTGGGCATGTAGCTCTGCAGTACAGCGCCTGCCTGGCAAGTGCAAGGCTTTGAGTTCGATTCCCAGTATCAAAAATTAAAAGAAAAAAATTAGGCTTCACAAGCAGTAGTTTCACAAGACAATCTGCAAATGAATAAACATGGCTGAGTTCCAACAGAACTTCATTTACACTCCATGGGCTGTCATTTGCTGTAGGTCCTACACTGCCCTTACCTCTCCTCCATCACAGAACCCCACCCCACTGACCCAGACCGAGCTACTTATCCATCATGATGCATTCCTCACTGACGTGGGCACCTCTGTCCCCCTCCAAGGGGCCCCATCCCACACCCTCATTGGATAAAATGTGCTTATCCCTCAAAACGAGCTCAGAGTAGATGTCTGGGTAGAGATGATGGACATGAGCTCTTATTCTCCTTCCTGAAAAGACTACTTAAAATAATAGAAAATTAGTCTATGTGGAAACCACCCAAACTTCACTATCACTGTAAAAGTAATAAATTATTAGGCTACAGATTGATAAGAATCTTTAAGTACATGGAATATGCTAGCATTGTGTCCAAAGTGGCCGACGCCTACCTAAAACTTCCACACCCTCAGCAGGCACCGGGGGTCCGCCCGCTGAGGAGGATGCTGGCAGCCTGGTGATGCAGACAGCCCTGCTGCTAACACTGGGATCGGACCTTGGACCTCGGGTCTAGATGAGAACCCATTGTTCCCTGTTTCTCCTTTCTTTGCACAACTGTATCATTGGCACAGTACCAAAATATTCTTTCACAAATGTTCCAGACAAAACAAAGACTAGCTAAACCAAGGTGAAAAGGCAGGCCGGCTTGGGGCCCAGTGGGGGAACACTGTTGAGGGTAGCATCTGCCTCCCTTCCCACCCCTGCACCCCTGCACCCTGCACTGGGAAGAGGAAGGACCCTCAGACCCAGCTCCTCCACACCTGCTCCCCCAAGGGAAGGCAGCTGCATGTGCCCACTGGGGTCCTTCTGGGCAGACAAGCAGCCCCTCTGACAACATGAAGCAGGTCCAGTATCATCAGGAAGGGAGATGGGTGGAACCCAGAATTAAGTGGACACAAAACACAGCCCTTTGGCACCAGGTCTGAGACGTGGGACTGGTAGGAAGAGACGGAAAAAGGAGCCCAGTCACAGCGCCTGGTGTTTCTCACTTCTAATTTTCTCCTTTGTGATTCAAGGCTAAGGTTGGGCAAGATCCTTAAAGAAGCAGAGTTGAGGCCAGTAAACAGAGACACCTAGCAACCTCAGCCCTCTGTGGGGCAGCCAGCTGCGGAGGAGATGCTCCTGGCAGGGGGTGGGGGGAAGGCGGCAGGGAGAGATCAGTTCAGGAAACTCCTGATCATCTGTCCTTCCCTAAATTGACTCAAGTGTCTCTCAGCAGACCCAGCTGCTCTGCATCCCTTTGCCCTCCTGGGTTAGCACTGGGGTTCTCAGACTCCTGGTCAGGGCTTTCTACACAGTTGGGGAGCGCCTGGTCTCAGTTGCTTTGGTACCACAGTCAGCAAAAGTATCACCATCCCACCCCGCCTTGCCCCACCTTTTCCTTCCAGAAAGAGCTCTCTCTCTCTCTCTCTCTCTCTCTCTCTCTCTCTCTCTCTCTCTGTCTCTCTCTCTCTCTCCAACTGACCTACAACTCCAGCCCCTTTTGCTTTTTACCTTGAAACAGGGTCTTCCTAAATTTCTCAGGTTGACCTTGAGTCACAGTCCTCCTGACTCAGCCTCCCCCAGGACAGTAATTACAGACATGTGCCACCGTGCCTGACTAGGACAATGTGTCTCAGGGAGAGCAGCAGCCCTGGGCCAAGCCTTGCCAGACTCCTGTACAGAAGAGGGCGAAGCCCACAGAAAGGGCTGGGACACCCTAGATCGGTGAAGCTGGTTGGGTGTCTGGGGTCCTCCAGGGTGGACTGCTTGTCACCTTTGGATGTTAACTAGGAATCTGTGCTTTCCTGAGGTGAGGATTCCTGGGAATTAATCACAGAGCCACTGTTGGGCAAATTGGTAGCAAGGCATTCACCACTTTAACAGTGACTGTCGAAAGGCTTGAGGGGGAAATAGCACGTCTTTTTTGTGTGTAGTTCTCCTCCTACTCAGCCTGAAAAAAATGCAGGCTTCTGTATTTTTCTCACTCCAACTTTGCCCATTTTCATTCTCCCAGTTCAAGACAGGGCCTTCCTTTTTCCGTATTTTCTCACATTTCTGTCTGGAACCTTCCAGTCTCCAGCTAGCTGATCTCAAGCACAGCAAGGCTCCCACCCTGATTTCTGCCCAGACCTCTCCTGCAATTCTTTCTGGCCCAGCTACCCTAAGCTGCAGAGAGGCAGGAAATCTGGGTGCTTCTGATAGGGCTCTGAGACCACAAAATGGGAACTTCCTGCCCCTCTACATTCCCCTGCATGTGACTCTGTTTCTGGGGGGTGCCCACCAGGGGATCAGGTTCCTCCCGCAAGGGACCTCTCCACATCCATGCATCTGATGGCTGGGGGAGGGGCACTGCCAGTTCCTAAAATGAGCCACAAACGAAGGGGCAAACACACACACACACACACACACACACATGCACACGCACACGCACACATGAAAATTCTTTATTCCTCCAAAAGGTAAAGGTTATAACTCTCATAAAATTAGCACAGTAAAAGTTTTATTTTATTCATTATTAATCAGGGAATAAGGAAGGATTGAAAAATCACGAATTTATACAGAGAGTGAGGGAGTGTGGGAATGGATTTGTGAATGGGCACGGAATTGGCTTGCTGTGGAGATTCAAACAAACCTCCAACAGAGGAATGTAGGTGCATACGTTACACAGGAACTGCTCTCATTTGTATTAGTTATCTACAAATTCTAGCACTGTAAAATAGGTAAAAGACAAAACAAAAATGCTAGATTCAAGTCACCCCCAGAAGTGTATGCTGTAAACAACACATCTTTCATTAAAGATTTCCAGTAATTTAGTTTTGCTTTTCTAAGTTTCCTTACACTTCTTAAACCAGCTATTTATAAGTATTCATCATAGGCCGCTCAGATAAGGAAGCACTCAGAGTAAACAGATAAGATAGAACATCTTCCATGTGACTTATATTTTAATGGTGGGAGAGGTAGATCAGGGATAATTAAACAGATTATATGTTATATTGATTGGTAGTAAGAAGTTGGAAAAAAATGAAAGAGATACAGGAAGTATGAGATGGATTATACTCCTCAATATGTCACCCTGGACATTAGCAATGAGAAACTGGCATTCACATATAAACATGTGTGGCATGTGTTCCCACGATTAGTGTCAAGAGTCTATACATACACTCGAGCAGTCACACCAGTAACACTAATCACATGGGCACACATGCATCCACAGGGATACACACAGACACACACCAGACACACAGACACAGCTCAGCGTGTGCATGCACAGAGCACAGACACACACATTTCAAACATACACAGGCATGTTCCCAAACACACTTCCAAATTCACATATACACTGCATACAAAGCAGTCACATATACTTACCTCATGCTCACACACAGAACACAAAAAACACATCAGTTATGCACAAAAGAGAACTTAGACACACACTGACACACCCATGGTTCAAATACTCTTATGTGTACCACATATGCACACTCACACACACATATACCTCAGATACACAGAGACCACAGATAGATACACAGGCACAAATGTACACAGCATACACACACAGCACACTTACACAAGGACACATGCATGTCACCATGGACTCATGCACACACATTCACACTGCAAACACAAAATGGGACACCAGCTGCACCCTGAAATGATTGCATCCTCCGGTCTTTGCTTAGTGAAGCTGGAGCCCTGGTCCTCAGGTGGACTGGACCCAAGGTGCTAGCAGAAAAGAAGTGACAGGAATGTTTGTGTGCCCATGAGGCTGATGCTCACTTCTCAGCTACTCACCTCCCCTGCTCACTGACCAGGGTCAGCATCCACCTGTCTCTGGGCCTGAGGTCTCCCAGAGCCTACTGACCTCTCTTCTAGGGGACTCCTCTCTTCCTACAGCAGCCGCAGTCACACACACACACACACACACACACACACACACACACACACTGGGGAGTGGGCAGGGCCCCTCAGCTTTCTCTAGAGCCTGGAAAGGGAACAGCATGTCAGGTTGAGAAGGGAGTGAAGCAGAGGGACAAAGAAGGGTGGACTCCAAGGCCATGGGTCAGTGTGAAAGCCCAGGTGCACAGATAAGTAGCTTCTGTTCCCTGATGATGCTGTCCACATCCTGCTCTGAGGGCTCGATGAAGCTGTGACTGGACACAGAAGACACACTGAGAGCTCTTTGGGGATGTTGGAAAGTTCTCCTGCTCCTGTGTCTGCCCCAGCTCGGAGGGAGGGTCCCTTTGGATTCTGTAGCTTTCCTGCCCAGGCTCCAGGCCTTGGAGGGACCCCGAGGTGTCTTCCTTAGGACAGAGTGCTGGAGGGATCTGGGCAGGACTGAAGGAGTCTCCTTTGTGCAGTGCATTTTGCTAGCTTCAGAGTTCATCAGTGACTCATTCCACCCCTCCCCGCTAAGAGGAAGAGAGGTACTGAGGTGCACAGGTTCAGACTTACATTTTCTCAGACCTTGGATCAGACAGGCTAAAGAACAAAACTCAGACCGAAAGGACCGAGGAGCGGAGCAACTGATTGTGGTTACTAGACCTAAAACCCAATTTTCTAGGGAAATAAATGACTAGCAGTGCAGCCCACGAACTGGCTTCTATGTGAAATGACTGTGTGTATGACAACTGAGTGCTTTTGCATAGGACTAACGCAGTGGGATCCCAGTTACCCCATTAACAGGCAGAACTGCGGATTAATGGATTAGCTGATTAAAGGGGGGACTTGTTTTCACATCAAAAGGGCACCAACCTGATCATTAAGTGACACACCACCCTATTTGATTGTCCTGGTGGTAGACTGGTCACTCACCTGCTGACTTTCAGATTGGTTAAGTGATTGACCTGGTGACAGCTGACCAGATAACTGATGTGGTGACAGGATGGTCAGGTGATTGACGTGGTAAGAGAATCGCCAAGTGACTTAAGAGATGACATGCTGATGAACCAAACTGTCCACGGTATCGCTTTGTGATGACCTGGAACTGGCCTTGGACTGTCCAAGGGGTCCAAGTTGGGATCCGAGCACAGGTCCATCACTGATCATTGCAGAGATTTCCGGAGTCAGGGACAGTTATTTCCTGTCTGTAGCACAGGAAAGGAAGGGTAAGCATGAGACACCCACCCAGAGTCCTGTCAGCCTCTCGCATAAGATAGTGTTTCAGAATCCAAGAGATCAGAGAGACCAATGTAGAAAGGGGAGGATTTATTGGGTTTTAGGGGCATACCAGCTCAGCTAGACCTTATGGTTCCCAAAATGGCTGAGTGAGCCCTGAAGGAAAGGCTCTAGTTTTTATGCATTTAGCCGAGGAAATTGGTCTTTAGAAACTGGAGGAGGGGTCATTGACCAGTGTTATAGAAGTAAAACAAAGCAGTTAATAACTTAGCCTTGACATAGACCAAACCTTATGAATCCTGCAAGAACAAGATGACATAAACTCTACTCACAGTACACAGTTGCCAATTTTATCTGTTCCAGAATAAGTAGTTATTATAGCTACAGGGAAGGGGGGGGACTTTGAGGGAGACCCCACTCCCTTTGATGCTTTCTATAATAAGTTTTAATAGAGAACATCAGCATCACTAACATGTGCTTCATTATGAGGCAGGAGTGGCTCCCGACTGGACAGAGGGAGAATTATAACAAAAAGAGAAGAGAGATGTATGTTTTCTGCTTACCCTAATGTTGATCCTCAAGCTTCCTCCATATGTAGATTGGTCAGCTTCCAGAATGACAAGAGCAGAGCTGTGCTTTCCTCAGGCTTCATCTGTGGATGGACAGGTCAGCTTCCAGGGTGACTAAAGCCAGGCTGGTGTCTCTGGTGCTGGCCCAATCTCATCGCAGGATCAACTGGTTCGGGTGTTCTAGGTCCTGATGACTGGTCCACTTGTCTTGAGCCACTGCCTTACATTGACTATAGTGGATCTAAGTACTGTTCTTGTAACTTTAATAGCAGTGGGGGTGGACAAGATTACAGCATGGAGCCCATTCCATAAGAGTCTGAGGTGATTGAATTTTTTTAACCCAAACAAAGGTCCCAGGTTTGAATGGGTATATTGGCTCCGTTAGGTTTATAGGGACTTTTTTTTCCTGTACACAGATATGGAAGTCTTAGATGCCTATTTTAGAGTTTGTATTTGTCTTCTTAAAGTTAACTTTTCTAATTGACAGCCATCACCCTTCATTTTACCTATGATTGAAAGTGTCTGGCTGAACAAGATTTTGTAAGAGCAATACCCAGTTTTTCTGATAGGGGTGCACCAGACAAGGAGGAAGACCATGGATAGGACATGTCCCATCTTAGGTGGGTTTCTTGGCAATATTTCCTCAGCAATTGTTTGAGTGTCCAGTTCATCTTCTCCACTTTTTCCTGAGCTCTGTAACAGGTGAGCGTGTTGAAGCTTCCATTTTATCTTTGGCATCTGTATAAGTTCCAGGACTATCATGGCTATGATTACGGGTCCATTGTCTGACCCTAAGGTCAGGGTTAGTCCAAATCTTGGGATGGTGTCTCTTAATAGCACCTTGGTCACCTCTGGTGCCTTTTCTGTTCAGGTGGGAAAAGCTTCAGTCTATCCTGAGGAGGTGCAGATGAGCATTAACAGATATCAGTAGAGAATGGCTTGAGGCAATCTAGTAAAATCCGTAAGCAAATTTTTACTTGGGCAGCTCCTGTTTCCTAGATACTCAGAAGCGCTTGCCCTGGGTTGTTTGAGGCATAAACCAAGCATTGCTTGAGCAATGGCAGTGAGTTTTGACACATAAAAATACTTCGTAACGATTACCATGTTGTTTTTCTCACGTGAGACCCCTGATGGAATTGTTTTATGAAGCTGGGGCCCAGCACTTCAGAAAAGACCAGCTTCCGGTCGGCAAACTTCCACCGTCCCCCATTCATACACTTTTCAACTTCTTGGTCAAATCAGGTTTTCTCACTTGGAGAATAATTTGGGGTCCCCAGAAGGGGTGGCTGCAAGATGAGCATCATGGCTAGAGTTCCTCTTGGGTTGGGGGGCTGTCATAGCAACCCACATTTTTGCTTTTTTATCTGCTTTTTCGTTCCCTCTGACTTTAATGTTTCACTCTGTTAGTGTCCCCCAACAGTGTATGGCAGCCGATCATTTTTTGTTGCTGGGAATATTGCATCTAACAGTTGTAAAATTTTTTCTTTGTATTTTATTTTCTTTCCTCCAGCAGTCAAAACTCTTTTCTTATATTTGATCCCATGGACACATAGTGTTGCATAGGCATACTTTGGGTAGAGACGTTAACCTTTTTGTCCATGGTCAGCAAAACAGCATTGGACAAGGCTGATAGTTCTGTCTTCTGGGCTGAGTTTCCTGTACACAGAGGCTGAGCCTGTACCACAGACTCTAGATTCATCACTGCATATCCTGTCTGTTGGACACCTTCTAGCCCCAGGCTGCTTTCATCTGTGAAATATTGGATGTCTCTGTCTCTGAGGGGAAAAATCTCCTTGACTCAAGAACACTTAGTCCACTACTTCCACATAACCATGGGGGTGGTGTCCCCAGTGCAACTGGGAGCAAGGTGATTGAATTAAGGGTGTTCATAGTCTCTAAAGTTATGTGAAGGTTTTCACATTGGAGCTCTTGATGAGTCATCTTTGGTTTTGTTAGCCAATAGTGCCCTCTCTGGTCCATGAAGATTATAACTGAGTGCAGTACTCAAATGGTCTCTTGTCATGTTTTGAGCAGCTTTTCTTCCACTTTGTCCCTCTACCATGTCATCCTGCCTTGAACCAGCTGACTCTGGTCTGAAATGTGAGCCAAAGGAAACTTCTCCTCCCCCCAAATTGAGGGTGTTGCACGTTTTGTCCCAGGGACGAGAAAGTGACTAAGACACAAATCAAGACTGAGGTCTATTAAAACAGAAGGTTATCAAAACCACATAACGCTGGGGACCCAGCCTCACAGCAGAGGAGGGAGGTTGTCCCAGAGGGAAAGAGGGAGAGTCCTAGTAGACAAAAATTGGCATGAAAACAGATCCAAAGCAAAGCAAAATAAAACAAAACAAAACAGAAGTTTGTACTTAGTTGATCCAGAAGACACATACCAGGCTGGTGCCTGAGAAGTGTCAACATGTTAACCTGGTGGTGCGGTAGGAGCCATCCTGTGAAGGTCACCATTAAGCTTACTTCCCAGGGAAATACAAGTCCCTGTACCTTCCTTTCCCCTCAAAATCAAAGCATTGCTATGCTGTCCCAGCTAACGTTAGCCTGTGATCAAGTCTGCCCAGCAGAATGCCGCTGAAGCTGCTGCCTTGAAAGATAAACACCAACAGATTCAGGTCAAAAATATTAAGGAGTGTAAAGCACTCTGCCCCTTGGGGACTGGTGATTCCAGCACTGGTGGAAGAGGGTCTGGAGTCTGAGCAGACACATATAATTGCATTCAGGGACTGAGCCAAGGAGAGATGTGATCCTGAGTAGCACACTGCACAGGACACACTATAGCCACCTGCCTGGAGAAGTTGGGTCTTCTGCCCTCACATAAAAGTGGAGGAGATTTCCAACCCACTAGGTGTGTAAATGTCAACGTAGAAATGTAAGAAACAGGCAAAAATAAGCTGATATCATTTCTCTGAAAGCTAATAGTTCCAGAATAATTGAATTCAATGACTTTGAAGTGGATAAAATGCCAAAAATTTCAAATAATCATAAAAGTTATCAGTGAACTCAGAGAGGATACAGATAAACAGTTTAATGAAATAAAGAAGATGATGCAACATAAGACAGAACATTTTGATAAACAGGTGAATATTCTGGGAAAAAATAAGCAGATACTTTTGGAATGAAAAACTTAATGTCACAAAATTCAGTAGAAAGCCTCATCAGCAGACTTGGTCAAGCAGAAGGGAGAATCCCAGGGCTTATAGATAATCCCAGGGCTTATAGATTGATAAAATATTATATAGTCAACAACACAAAAGAAATTATGAAGAAAATGTGGAAATTTTGAGTAAAAAGCTAAATTTAAGAATCTTTGAAATATAAGAGCATAAGATACAAATGAAAAGGAAATGTATTCAGTAAAATGGTAGCAGAAAATTTCCCAAATCTTGAGAAAAATGTGGACATTCAGTTTACATAGGACCTGTAGAACCCCAAACAAATTTGACCACGAAAGAATCTCTCTACATCTTGTCATAGTTAAAATGTCATGACTACAGAACAAAGAAAGAATATGCAACTCTATTAAGATAAAAATGACAAATCATGCATAAAGGCAAATCTCAATCACAGCACATTTGTAAACAGAAACTCTAAGGGCCAGGAAGGCATGGAATAATGTGTCTCAGGCTCTGAAAGAAAATAACTGCCAAGTTAGAATAATATAGCCAGTCAAGCTATCCTTCAGAACTGAAAGAGAAGTGAAGATCCACCAAGACAAGCAGAAATTAGAGGACTTCATGCCTATTAATTCATGCCCCACATTGCAGGACTAATTCATGGCCAGCACCATAGAAGATGCTTGAAGGAGAACTACATACAGAGGAGGAAGTATAGACTAACAGATGAGTATTAGGAAATAAACATCACAAAAATAACAAAATGGCATGTGTTTAATAATAATCCTGAATATAAGCCATTAGAATTCTCCAACTGAAAGACACAGGCTGGCAGATTAGATTAAGAAGATGAAATCCAGCCATATCCTTCTTCAACAAATATACTTTAAGCTGGGCATGAATTATTCCATACCCCAGCATGCTGGGAGACTATGGAAGGATGATTAAAATTTCAGACCCAACATAGGCAACCAAGTGACCCAGTGCGAATTAGTCCCAAAATTTAAAAAGAAATTACAGGGCTTGAGGTGTAACTCAATGTGAATATCCTGAGTTCAATACCCAATACTACAAAAAAGAAAAAGAAAAAAATTGGAAAGAAAATACACTTCACCAGCAAAGACAAATACAGGCTGAAACTAAAGGGATGAAAAATGATATTTTATCCAAGGGGAAATCTAAAAGCCAGCAGGAGCAGCTACACTTATAACTGACAAAGCAGACTTCAAGTCAAAATTTGAAGAGACAAAGAAGGTCACTATATATTGGTAAAGGGAATAGGTCACTAAAATTATAAAGCAATTGTAAATACATGTGCACCAAACACTAGGGCACCCTATTTCATAAAGCACTGCTCATACTGAACACGTTTATAGGTAAATGGATGCACCTTGAGAACATACTCATTAGTGAAATAAATAAGACACATGTGTAAACATGATATGGTCTCATTAGTGTGACAAGCTGAAAGAAAAAACACCAGTATATGTGTATGTATACATATATAAAATAGTTAAGATAGTTATATTATTGATTTCACTGAGTTCACTGAAGAGAAAGCTTTGTACTCGAATTGTTTGGATAATACAGGGCAGATGTCTTGTGCACCAGGTGAATGATTTGGGGATGACAATGTACAATGTACAACGTACCACTGTTACCCCCCTAATTGATGTGCTTTGAAATTCTGTTGCAGTTTCTTATTCATCTTCTTCTCCTCCTCTTTCTCCTCTTTTTCTTTCTTTTTATGTTTGAATAAAATGGATTTGAAAAACAATATAAATAAATAAACAAACAAGCAAAAAACTACCTCTGGGCAGAAAAACATTACTCAACATAAAGGGATAAATTGATAACAATACAAGTATACTCAGTGATTTGAATACTCTATTCTCACCAAAAAGTATATCATCCACATGATAAATCAACAAAGAACTACCAAAGTTACACTATATTATAGACTGAAATGGACTTAACTGAAATCTGCAGGGTGTTCCATCACACAACAGCAGAAGGTGCTTTCTCAACGGCAACTCACAGATCTTTGTCCAAAATAAACCATATTTTAGGGCCTGAAGAAATTCTTAACAAATACAAAAAAATGAAATAATCCCATGAGTTCTATCAAGTTACAATGGAATGAAACTAGAAACAGCAAAAGAAACCACAAAATATACACAAACACATGAATATTGAAGAATGTTCCCTTCTGTGATTGGTGGGTCATTGAAAAAATCAGGCAGGATAATACCAGAATTCCTAAAACCAAATGATAATGGAAATACAACACACCAGACTCTATGCAATGTGGCAGAGGTAGTTCTGAAATGCAAGTTTATAGCTACATATCTTTACACCTAAAAAACTGAGATATTGCAAATCAGTAGCCCAATAGTACACTTCAAGATCTTAGAAAAAAACAAGAACAAACCAAACCCAAAGTCAATGGAAATAATGAAGCACAGAACTAAAATTAATGAAGACTTAAAGAACATACAAAAGATTGATAAACTAAAGAGCCAATGCTTTGAGAAGATAAAGACTGATAAATCCTTATCCAAACTACCCAAAAGAAAGGAAAGACTCAACACAATTATAGGTGGGAAAGGTAGCGTGACAGCTGATACCACCAAACCTAGAGGATTAATAGGAACTGTTTTCAAAACTTACATTTTGGTGAATTGGGAAATCCAGGAGAAATTGGACACATGTCTAAGAGGATACCAAAAAAATCCAAATAGATTAATAACAAGCAATGAGCTTGATAATAAAAAAAATCTTCCAACAAGAAAAAGCCCAAGATCAGATAGATTTACTGCTGAATTTACCAGAATTTTTTTTTTAAAAAAGCAATGCCAGCTATCTTCAACTATGCCTTGAAGAAGAACAGGAAGAAGCACATTTAATTTTATTCTATAGAGGTAGTATCATCCGGATGTTAAAACCAGAAAAAGCCTCACCAGAAAGAAAAATTACAGATCAAAGTCCTTGGTAAATACAGAAGCCAAAATCTCCAACAAGAGTTTTGCAAACAGAATCCAACCACACACTTAAAAGGTCATACACCATGGTCACGTTAATTACATCCAAAGAATGCAGAGATGCTTCCGCACACATTAATCAATCAATGTAATACACCACATAGATAGAATCAATGATAACAATTACATGGTCATTTAAAGAGATGCGTAAAACAACTTTGACAGAGTTAAACATCCCTTCATGATTTAAAAAAAATCAAAAAAATTAGTCATAGAAGGATCTTCCTTCAAGTGAAATGAATAATAAGACATCTGTAAGCAGGTAGAAGAGGTCAGAGCAGCAGCTGATTTGCACTCTGACCATATACTCATGTGATTATTGTGTTTTTCTGTCCACCTAAACAGTCTTTAGTTTCATAACAATATTGTTTTTAGACTCTCCATGACTCTAGTTTTGCTTGTCCTGTTAAAAAAGATTTGTATCACAGACTTGAACTTTTTGGTTTGGAAACTAGCTATTGCTCCCATGAGCAGTAGCTACAATGGGGTTTTTTGGGGGAAAAGGTTTAATTTTAAAAAAGGATCTTACATCAATATAATCATAGTTGTATGTGACAAATCTGCAGCCAATATCACACTGAATAGGGGAAATTGAAAGCATTTCTTCTAAAATTAGGAACAAGAGGAGGGGAGGGTATCCACCCACTCTCACCACTTCTGTAAAGATAGTAGCTGAAATGTCAGCCAGAGCAACTAGGCAAAAGAAAAGAAATAAAAGGAGCACAAACAGGAAAGGAACAAAACAAATTATTTATATTTACAGACAATGATTCTTTGAAGAATCTAAAAAGTAGGCTGAAGGAGGAGGACCACAAATGTGTGGTAAGCCTGGAAAGCTTAGTGAGATCTTGTTTTAAAAGTTTATACATTTTTAGGCAAACCAGGCAGGGGCCCAGGAAGAGAGAGGCCAGTCCACTGTTCCCATGAGTCAGCAGAGGCTGTGCTGGGTCTGGGAGGAGCACAGCAAGTAGTTTGATCTTCCTGTAAGCTGCACAAACCAGGCAGGGCCCAGGAAGAGAGAGGCCAGACTGCCTTTCCCATGAGCTGGCCGATGCGTTGTTTGATCGACTGTGCAGGCCTAAGGCTGCAAGTCTGAGCACCTATTAGGGGGATGACCTCTGCAATATGACAAATAAGGGGGATTTCTTTCTGTCGTGTTTTTGAAATCCAATATTGTTCTCACTGCTATGTTTTGTTCCAATGTATTGTTTTACTGTATTCAATGCTCTGTGTCGATTGGTTTTATTCTGTTTTATTTGATTTGATTTTCCTATGTCTGAGGATATGGACCACTATTGTGAAGATAACAAGATCTATTACGGTAGTCACTGCTGATGACCTGTTTTCCTGTTTTGAAGTTCTGCACCACTTTTCATTATTTCATTTTGATTGGCTTTATTATTTTTTGTATTGTTGGGTTTTATATTTTCCTTAAAATAAAAAAAAATTTAAATAAATTTTATAAACTTTTAAAGGGTTGAGAATGTAGCTCACTAGTGGAGCACCCCTGAGTTTAATCCACAATACCAAATACACACACACACACACACACACACACACCACACGCGCACACGCACATCAGAAGACCTTTAAATCTGAGAGACAAATTTGGGAAAAGCGCAAGAAAGTGAAATGAACAGACACTTCACAGAGGAAGACTTACAAATGGCCAACAAATACATGAAAAAAAATCTTCAACGTCTCTGGCCATTAGAGAAATGTAAATTAAAATGATGCTAAAATCTCTTACTCCATTTAGAATGGCAATCATGAAGAAATACAAAAAACAAATGCTGGCAAGGCTGTGGTGAAAAAGGAGTGCTCCTACATTTTTGGTGAAATTATAACCTAGTAGAACCATTATGGAAATCAGTATGGAGATTTCTCAAAGATAGAAATTAGAAGTCACATATGACCCAACTACTGACCTTCTAGGTATCTCTCTCAAAAAGCTTCAGGCATCCTACTACAGTGATACATGCAAACCAGTGTACAACTGGTAAGAGCTAAATCTTGGAAATAGCCTGCATACCCATCAATAGATGATTGGATAAATAAAATGCGATATCTATATCTAGTGGAATACTACTTGAGTAAAAGGGATAAATTTGAGACATTGGTAAGAAAATGAATGCTTCTGGAAAATATAATGTTGAGTAAAATAAACCTGACACACAAGCTTAAATACGGTATGATATCTCTCATTTGAGTAAGGAAAAGTACAAAGAGAATGATAAATGATGGATAGAGGGAGACAGGACATGGGTCTCTTGCAAGTTGGAAGAGGTTCAAGAGACCAAGGATGAGAAGGTGAGAAAGAGGGGAAGGGGAAATGGAATAAAGACATGTCTTGTTCAGGAAACTAATAACCTCAATCTATGCAAACACCATATGTTTAAACATGAGCTAAGATTAATATATTAACAAGAATAAAAATGGAAAAAGGGTACTTAGAGAAGGAAGCCAGGAGGGAGGGGAGGGAAAGGGAAGAGGATTTAAAAAATAATTATTACATACACATGCCTACTTCCCAAGATGATTGTAAACTGCATGTACTGCAAAAATGCATTAATGAAAAATAAGTACATAAATAAAACAGCTTCACAAAACAAAACAAAAAAGTGGCAGAGTACAGAATCACCATAAAAAAATCAATACTTTTCTGTACACCAATAATGAACTAACTGAGAAAGAATTCAGAAACACACATTCACAATTGCTTCCAAAAAATAAAAACCTCAGGAATAAGTCTAACCAACAGCGTGACAGAACTCTACCATGAAAATTTCAAAATGCTGAAAAAGAAATTGAAGATGATCCTAGAAGACCTCCCATACTTGTGAATTGGCACAGTTAATACTCTTGATATAGCCACATTACCAAAATCTACAGATTCAGTAAAATCCCCATCAAAATGCCAATGAAGTTTTTCACAGAAATAAAGAAAACAACCTACAATTCATATGGAAACACAAAGATCCAGAGAAGCCAAAATAATAGAGCAAAAAAGAACTGAGCTAGAGGTATCACAATGCCTAACTTAAAAATATAGTCCAAAGCCATAGTAATAAAGCATTATGGTACTGGCACAAATTTAGATACATAGACCAAAGGCACAGAAATAACCCATGCAACTGTGACCTTCACACTGAGCTACATCCTGGGCCATTTTTATTTTTATTTTTTACATAGAGGCAGGATTTCTCTAAGTCATTGAGTTGCTTAGTCTAGGGTCAAACTTGCAATCCTCCTGACTCAGCCTCTCAAAGCACTGGGATCATAGGCATGTACCACAGTACCAGTCCCATCTGATTCATCACAAAGGGTCCAAAAACATACACTGATATAAAGACCAACTAACTCTTTACCAGTGGTGCTGTGAAATTGGAGATCAACACGTTGAAGACTGAACATAGATTCCCATCTCTCATCTCATGCAAAAATCAATTCAAAATGTGTCAAGGATCTTACTATAAGATATGAAGCCTCGAAACTGCTGGAAGAAAGCATAAGAAAAACAGTTGAAGGCACAGGCACAGGTAAAGGTTTCCAGAACAGAACTCCAATGGCATAGGAAACTATGGCAAGAATGGAAAAATGGAATCATATCAAATTAAGCCTCTGCACAGCAAAGCAAGTAATCAACAGAGTGAAAAAAGAACTACACAATGGGAGAAAGTCTTTCCTATCTCCTCTATGACAGAGTAAATAACTCAAGGAACTTATCATCAGGTAAAATAAAATAATAAAATAAAATAAAATAAAATAAAATAACTCAATGAGTAAACGGGCAAATAAGTTGAACAGACCCATCTCAAAAGTTGTACAAATGGCCAATAAGTATATGGAAAAAAGTTCACCAGGGAAACACAAGTCAAAACCACAGTAAAACTCCCCACACCCTACACAACACGAGTCAGAATGAAGATCATCAGCAATACAGAAGATAATAAATGCTGACGGGGACAGAGGGGCAAAGATCTCTTCTACACTTTCTGGAAGCATAAACTAGTACAGCCGTTTTGGTCATCAGCATGGCGGCTCCTCAAAAAACAACAGCAAAATCCAGAGCTCCTATAAGATCCAGCTGTACCTGTGCTCCGTATATTCCTGAAGGAACGGAAGTCAGTGCCCTGGAGCGATAATCATGTTTACTGGAGCACAGTTCACAGCAGCTCAGCGGTGCCATTAACAGTCAACGGGCAGAGGAAGTGGGCTGATACACACAGGGAAATTAGCCATCAGGAAGAGTAAAATTAGGCTGTTTTCTGGATAATGGATTGAACTGGACAGCATCGTATGATGTGGTATAAACCAGACTCTGAAAGTCAATTATCGCATGTTTTCTCGCCTATGAGGAATCCAGAAATTTTTTTAAAGAGCGATGACGTCAAAGTAGCAGGGTAGCTGGGGATTTAGCTCAGTGGCATAAGTGCCTGCCTTGCAAGCAGGCGGTCATGAGTTCAATCCCCAGTACAGATAAAAAATAATAACAATAAAAAAATAAAGTAGCAGGGTAGAGAAAAGGAAGGGAAGAAGCAGGGGAGGGAAGGCAGGGGATAACAGGAAATGATCAAAGCCTGCTGTTCACACACACCGATACACCAGTCGGCCGCACTGCTCTGTGTAACTCACAGGCACCACACCAAGTGAGAAGCCGCGGACCCACTGGGGCCACACTCCCGGGACCCTCGGTATCCTGGTCCCTCTCTTCCCCCATGTACCCCTGAGAACTCACAGCCCAGCTGTGCGGGGCACTTGGGTTTCCCACAGCCCCTGCCTCCTACTCAGTTCTGACTGGAGCTGCCCTCCCGCCTCATTCCTCAGCCTGTGTGTGCTGTAGATTTTCACCTGACACTAAAAAAATTCAAGGGACAAGAATTCAAAGAGCAATTTTTTTTTATCATGCTTGATATTTAAATTATGCTGTGTTGCAATAAGGCAACACTAGGCACAAGTGGACAGCCCTGCTCACCCGGGCACCACCACCCCAGCCTCCGGAGACTCTGTGTTCAGTGTTCCCCTGCCAGGGCCGACCCCCTGGAGTGTCTGAGGCAGACAAACCCCCGGCAGAAGGAGCTGTGGCTCAGTTCTGGCTGTGTGCCCCGCCCCGTGGGACCCCATGAAGAAAGAAAAAGAGGCTGCTCCACAGGAAACCTGTGAGTGGGAAGTTCCCCTGTGTGGTCACTGGGCTCTCTCACCCCATTCCTGACTTCCGGCGGGCCTTCCCCTCAGTCCTGTGACAGCAAGGCCCAAGATCCGCATCCCCAAAGATGTGCTTCCCCTCCACATGCCCTTCTGTCTCTGCTCCCCACCCTGAAACTCTCCAGCTTCGAGATGCTGTGGCTGCTGCTGCTGTCCCTGCTGTGGGAAGGTGAGCAGGCTGGGGAGGAGGAGCTGTGGGGTTGCCCAGCACTAACCCTCCTTTCCTGCAGGGTCGCTGGCTCAAGTGCCAGGATTCCAACTGACAGTGCCGGAGTCCGTAGTGGTGCAGGAGGGGCAGAACATCTCCATACCCTGCAGTGTCTCCTACCCCAAACAACAATGGAACAACTCTACCCCAGCTTGGGGCTACTGGTTCAAGAAAGGGGTTCACCAGGATCTTCCACTGGCCACCAATGACCAACGCCGTGGAGTGTGGGAGGAGACAAAGGGACGATTCCTTCTCCTTGGAGACCCCAGAACCTACAACTGCTCCCTGCACATCGCAGATGCACAGAAAATGGACACAGGCATCTACTTCTTCAGGGTGGAGCGAGGAGTTTACGTGCGATATAGTTACCTGTGGAACCAGCTCTGTGTCTCAGTGATGGGTAAAACACAGGATCAGAAGCCCACAAGATGGGGCCTGAGGGGCCCAGGGCAGGGTGGGGACGGGATCCCCTGCTCCTCATGCTGGGGGACCCAGAGGACAGAACGCTGGGCCTGCTTGGGGGTCATGGCTGGCCTGAGGCACAAGTGGCTCTGAGGGCCACACTTGAGGTCCCCTCCAGAGCTTGAGTGTCTGTCTGTCTCCTCCCCAACTCTAACAGCGACACCTACCATCCACATCTGGGGAACCCTGGAGTCTGGTCACCCTGGAAACGTAACCTGTGTAATGCCATGGCCTTGTGAGAAGAGGACGCCCCCCACCTTCTCCTGGATTGGGGAGAACCTCAATTATACACTGGGCCCCAAGACTGCCGGCTCTTCTATGCTCACTATCACCCCACAGCCACAGGATCATGGCACCAACCTCACCTGCCAAGTGACTTTCCCTGGAGCTGCTGTGACAGTGCACAGGACCGTCCAGCTTAACGTGTCCTGTGAGTGCCGGCCAGTGTGCCTGGGACCCCTGGAGGAGAGGGACGGAGGAGGCAGGGCCTGGGGAGGAAGGAAAGAGGACTCCTGACCCCACTGTCCTGTTCCTAAAGTTTCTATGGGAAAATCCACCTTCCTGCCACTAAAAAGGGAATAATCTTGTCTGTCTGTCCAGATGCTCCACAGAACCTGACCATCCAGGTGTTCCAGGGAAACAGCACAGGTAGGACACAGCCTGCTCTTCCCAGGGGCAGGGGGTGGGGAGGAACTCAGACAGCGCCAGGGTGCAGGGCTGTGAGGATGGGATCCCTGCACCCGCTTGTCACTCTACACACTTACCCCTCTCGTAGTCAGGTGTCACATGGCCTTTTCTTTTGCTTAAGCTACAGATGTGACTGCCACCAGTGGGGAGCTTAGCTTCCTGCTTGTAGATGACCATCTTGTCCCCCTCATGTTCCTACATGGTGGACAAAGATGAGCTGAGTGCTCTAGTATCTATCTCCTTGTGAAGACTCCAATCCCATCATGCAGACTTTCCCCTCATGCCCTTGTCCAGCCCTAAACTGCCCAGTGATCCCATGTCCAGTACTGTCACATAGGGAGTTTGGGATTTAATGTATGAATTTAAGGGAAATGCACTTTGGCTTTCAGCAAAAGTTAGTAAAAATAAGATTGTTTTCCCTTCCTGTCTATCCTTCCACACATGGCCCAGGCACGTGCACCTACAGGGTGCACACGCACTCACACACCTCAACACACACGCCGCTTCGCACCTGTATTACTTCTACTTCTTTACTTATTTTGTGATGCTGGTGGCGAAACCAAGATTCTCCTTTGCCACTGGGCTACATCACCAGACCTTTTATTATTTTAAGTAAATTTTTCATTTTGTAGCAATTTTAGATGGACAGAGAAGTTTTAAAGGTGACACAGAAAGTTTCCATAAAACCCTCTTTCAGTGTCCCTCGTTGTCACAATCTGACATTACCATGGTGCATTTGTCACTGCTGAGAAAGTGCCAGTGGTACATTATTGTGACTTAGACTAACTTTTTTCTCAGTCTATCTGGAGATCTTTCTGTGTCTGTATACTGGAAAATTTCCTACAAATTAATGACTTGATGGCTTTCCAATTATGTCATAAAGTGTAAACTGGCTTTCCATTGGTAGAAAATGAGTGTTTCTTGGCTTTTTTGATGTAAATTTAACTGAAATATATCATTTACATGAACATTCTCCATGATTTTCCATAGGAAGAAATTCAAGATCAAAGGATGTAATTTGCAAGGCTGTCCTCATGTTTATGGTTATCGTAATTGTTATGGAGATTGCCAAACTGCACTGAGCGGAGTCCGTCTTACACTCCCCTGAGCAGTGTACTCTCTGATGCTGATATTACAACTGAACTCACTGCAGTGTTAATCACATTTTCATTTTGTGACCAGGCTGAGGGTCTTTCATTATGTTTACGAACCAGTTGTACTTCTTTGCATGCATTTGCCAAATGAAGATCTTTTCCTGTCAAGGAAACCAGACATTTTTTATATAAGAGGATTTACTTTCAACCCACTTTTGGTTTAGTGTGTGATGATTTAGTTAGGCAAAAACACATGCTCCATTTAGTGGTGCCCTGTCAGGGGCTTTCCCTGCTTGGCAAGGGTCTATGGCCCACGTCTTCCTTAGCCAGCCTCTACGTGTTCTTCATCTTCTTCTTAAGCCCACTCCTCCAGGCAGCCCCTCTGTCCTAACAGTCTCATTGGCTTCTCAGTGCAGTCTTCACCCCACTTAGCTCCACCACAAAACGTGCGGCAGTGTTTTGTGGGTACTCACTGGCGGGGGGTCTTGCTCGCAACACTGTGAACTCTTTGGACACAGCTAACTGAGGCAGGCGCAGTGAACTGTAGCTGGGTCTAAGGGGCAAACTCTAAAGGCAAACCTGGCATCGGAGCAGGCACCGATGGCCAGGCAGCTTGGCTGACCACATGCGGTCCTCATAGAAACGGGTCTGCTATTCCTCACCCTCTCTGCTGGGGGCCAGATCTGCATAGTAGACACCTGTGAAGCAAAGGAAGAGAACATAGTCACACATGATGCAGGGACGGCAAAGACTGAGCGCCTCGTGCAGGTCTTGACTCAGCCTTCCCTCTGTCTCTCCAGGACCTAAGGCCCTGTCTAATGGCTCACAGTTCCATGTTCAAGAGGGCCAGGCCCTGCGCTTGGTGTGTGTCACAGACAGCAACCCTCCTGCCGCGCTGAGATGGATCCGGGGGAGCCTGACCTTGCAGCCCTCCCAGCATGCAGACCATAGGGTTCTGGAGCTGCCTCGGGTGGAACTGGGAGACAATGGGAAATACGTGTGCAGAGCTCAGCACCGGCTGGGCTCTCTGAGAGCCTCTGTGAGCCTCTTTGTGAGGAGTGAGTTGGCAGGTACCTGAAGGCCTGGCACCTGGGTCCCTGCTAGAGGGGAGCCCTCTGATCCTTCTCCTCTTCCCAACAGGCCCCCTCCAGCTACTGGGGCCCTGGTGCTCCTGGGAGGCTGAGAGTCTGCGCTGCAGCTGCTCTTCCCGTGCCTGGCCTGCACCGTCCCTGGGCTGGCAGCTCGGGGAGAGGCTGCTGGAGGGGAACAGCAGCAACGCCTCCTTCACGGTCTCCTCCAGCTCTGCCGGGCTCTGGGCCAACAGCTCCCTGAGCCTCCGAGAGGGGCTCTGCTCCAGCCTTAGGCTCAGCTGTGAGGCCTGGAATCCCCATGAGACCCAGAGCGTCACTGTCCTGCTGCTGACAGGTCAGGAAGTTATGAAGAGAAGGGCCTGGGGAACGGGGAGATTCTAGTCTGGATCCTAGAAGACTCTGGGGATGAGGAAAATGGGCCTGACTTGTGAGAAAGCAGCTAGAACTCAGGGTCCTCTGTCTTTTGATTAGGGATGGGGCTGAGGGGACAGGAAGATACCCATCCTAGAAAGAAGTGGGTATTCTTGTGGGTCATAGATGGAGGAGGCTGCAGCTCACCCCAGGTCTCTCATCTGCAGAAAAACCAGGATCCAGGACAGGAGCAGTTCAGGGGGCCATTGGGGGAGCTGGTGCCATGGTCCTGCTCACTGTGTGTCTCTGCTCCATCTTCTTCACGTGAGTGGTGGCCCCGGTTGGGTCGGGAGTGAGGATGTGTGGTGGTGCACAGCTCAAACACCCTGCAAAACTCAAATCCCCGAGCTGAGCTGAGGCCACCTGCTGAGGTGATAAGGACAGTGAAGGCTGCAATGAGAGTTTAGCCTCCTGCCTCCGTGGCCAGATACAGGGCCCATTCCCAACACCTGGTTCCTGATGCCCAGAAGGAGGGACATCTGTCTTCTCTGAGCCCACACCAGAGCCCTCACGTATGGCTGGGCTCCTGAGAGCAAGCCAGCCAGGCTGGAGGGCCCCGATCTCTTTCTACAGGGTGAAGACCTGCAGGAGGAAACGGTCAGTAAGGGAAGCAAGTGGGGATGGCAGCGGTCCCGTGATGAACACCAGCTTCCTGGTGAGTGACATAGACCTGTTTCCATCTGGGGTCCCAGCTGGATGCCACACCTGGGGGGTGACCCCAGACAGCTCATGCACATGCCCAAGACTGAGTTCCTGTCTCCCCAGAATGCCCCCCCCCCATTTCTTGCAGCAGCCTCAGCTGAGCACCTGGGATTTGCCCATCCCCCATCTCCTGCTCCATCCCCCACAGCCAGTGATTCACCCAGGCCTGTCCAGCTCTCTTTTTAGCAAAGCTTTTCTCAGTGTAACCCTTTCCTGCCAAGCCCTCATATCTCTCACTTGTGCCATGGTCTGGGCCTCTCCTCCACAACTCTGTCTCTCCTTCTTGGAATCAGCTCTCAGGAGTCCCCCAAGCACCTCTGTGCTTCCTCTGCACCATCCTGATCAGCACTGCCCAATAGAAATACCAGGGACTGGAGACATAGGTCGGTGGTTGGCTACTTGCTTAGCACGCCCGCCTGAGGCCCTGGTTTCCGTCCTTAGCACTGGGTGCACACAGAGTCAGCCATGTAGCCCCATGGATGGAACATAAACTTTTCTAGTAGCCACATTTAAAAAGTACAAAGATCCTTGTGAGATCAGTTTCAACAGAATGTTTTATTGCATCCGATACATCCAAAGTGTTATGCTTCTAAATATTAGCAATAATCAATGCACAAATGATGAATATGGTACTGTACATCCTTTTGTAAAATTTTTGGTTACTATATCTTCAGCGTTCAGTGTTTTTGAGACTCACGACACAGCTCTATTCAGACTCACTCAACAAAAACACGGGCCTAACAGCTATCATATCAGACAGCCTGGGCTGAGAGGACGAAGTCCATACTCCTGGTTCTGGTGTTCAGGGTTCTGTCCCCTGTGGAGCTCTGCAACCCACTTCCTGCATCGCCCCTGACCCAGTGTTTTGCTCCCAATCAAGCGAGCTTTTTGCTCCCAGGCAGGGTTGGCTTCTTCCTGATTCTGTAGCTCTGTGGGCAGTTTCCTCTTCCCATGCTATTCACCCTGGTGTGACCCTTGGACCGTTTTTCACACTGCATTTAAAACAGGCCCTGCCCTCTGCCCAGCAGACTCATCAGGCTTCCTAGAATGGTCACAGCCCTGGGCCACCGCCCACCACGAGGCCCCAGTCCGCTCCAGGGTCTGCAGGGCTCACCCACTGCGCCTGCAGCTGCCCATTAAATCACGATGCACAAGGCTTAAGGCAGTTGCTTTCCTTCCTCTCTCCCTCTCCCTCTCCCTCTCTGTCTTTTTTGGACAGTGTAATGCTTCTACTTCCCCTGATAGACAGCCTAAGTTTGGAGCCTGTGAGCTGAAAGTGTTACCTAACTGTGCTCAGTCTGTTTTCATACCTGAAAAGTAGGGTAGCACTCATCAGAAAGTTGTAGGAATTCAGGTATGGGCCATTATTTAATCTGTGAGGGCGGGATGGGGGTACAAATCAGTGTTACAGTGCTTGTGCAAGGCCCGGTGTCTAATTTTAGTACTGCAAACAAAAAAGAATTTTAAAGTGTTAAAGATAGCTGAGTGTAGCTGTACTAAATCCCAGCACTAAAATCCTAGTGTTGTGGGAGGCTGAGGCAGAAGGATGGAAAATTAAAGCCCAGCCTGGGCAACTTAGTGAGACTCTGTCTCAAAATAAAAATAAAAGGGCTGAGGATCCAGCTCAGTGCCAAGGCGCTGGGTTCACTTCTCAGTACTGCCAACAAACTACCACCACCACCACCACCACCACCACCACAAGATAATGCTAATGGTGCAAATGTAAATAAGTGAGCGAAAGTGTGAATGAGTGAACACTTGGGGAACAGGTGGGAGGTGGACGCATGAATAAAATCCTCACCAAGCCCAAGTTTCCTGGTGATCCTTGCGCTCACTCCCTTCTTCTGTCCCATGTCAGGGTCATCAGGGTCAACTGAAAGCATCCAAGTCCATGGCAGACAGCACCCTAGAAGACGCCCCAGTTTACTGCACTGCCCATGCTGCAGGGGAGGAGCAGGAGCTCTGTTACGCCTCTCTCAGCTTCCAGGGGCTGAGGCCCCGGGAGCCTCAGGACCAGGACTCCAGCAGCACCTTGTATGCAGAGATCCAGGTCAGGAAGTGACAGCGGCACTGCCAGCCTGGCTCTGGCTGGGCCCCCGAAGAGGCCAGGCTGAGGAATGTGTGTATCCGAGGCGGGTGCTTGGGGTCAGCAGCCCTCAGCATCGAGGGTTGTGAGTCAGAAGGCACACTTCCTTATGTGGCTGGAGGTGACCTGGTAGTGATCTTTAAGTTATTTGGAAGGTCAAACCTGGATTCTGTCACCTCGGAAAGTCACTCTACCTCCCTATGCCTCCCTTCCTCCTCTGTGAAATTCAGACAGTGTTCATTAGGAATCTTCAGTGAGAAAATGGTAGGATGTGTATTGTTAAGTACATTGTTATGGGTGCAACTCGCAGCAATGTTTACTCAGCGGGATGAGGAAGTTGTATTTTTTTGACTCTATGACACATTTTTTTGGCTTTTACTTGACCGTTTTCAAGAGCATATGTCATTTTAAAAATTAAAGCTTGCCAAGGATGTAGCTCAGTGGCATAAATGCCTGCTTGGCAATCGCAAGGTTGTGAGTTCGATTCCTGGTTCCAGTAATAAATAAATAAATTAGAAATAAAAATAGAATTTTAAAAATTAATATAAAAAAATAAAGCTTGCAGGTATAGAAGCCATCTCCCAACACATCCATCTAACAAAGGACTCATATCCAGAATACATAAATAATATATAAATGTCTCCCAGAAATCAGTGAGAAAAAGTAAGCAACTCAAAAATTTGAGATATTGAAATGGCCAATGAAGATATAGAATGATATTTCACTTTAGTAGCTGTCAAGAAATTTAAATAAAAATTGTCATGCTACACAACTACCAAATTGGCTAAAATAAATAATTTCAAGGATATCAGTTGTTGGCAAAGACACGGAGCCGTAGAGCTCTGATACACTGTTGGCAGGGGTGGGTGTTGCTACAGCCAGTATGAAAACTGTCACTTTACTAACACTGAACGTATGAGCCAGCAATTCTACACCTAAGTATGCACCCAAAGGAAGTGCATACAGATGTTCATCAGCTCCAGAAGGAATTTTCATAGCAGTGCTAATTGTAACTGCTGAAAATGAGACCTACCCAGTTTCTTTCAGGCAAATAAATTGCACAATATTCATGCGACTAAAGAAGCAAATAATAACCTCACATAACATGTATGAGTCATGAAAATGTAATATGTAGAGAAAGGACCCAGAAACAAACAAACAAACAAACAAACAAATAAACCGTGCTACATGCTGCCCTTAGGAACAGGAAAACTAATCTTTGGTGTTAGCAGTCAGCTGCTGGTGACCATTTAAATTGACTGTGCCAGGAAGAGGGAAGTAGAGATTTTCTAGGGGTTCCTGTAAGTATCTGTTCTTTATCTGGGTACTAACTGTTCATGTACATTTTATAAAGACATTTTAGTAAAACACTTGTTTTTGCTGTTGTTTGTTTTATCCTGGGAATCAAACTCAGAACCTTATGCTTGCCAGAAGTAAAACACAATTTGTGCCCTTTTCTATATGAATATTACTGTAATAAAATTCACGTTAATATTTTCAAAATGTCATCTATGTACATAGTCACGCACCATATAAAAAACATTTCAGTCAATGATGGACCACACGTAGGATGGTTCATACTATGGAACCTGGGCTACACTGTGCAAGATTGCCTGAGTTCACTCTGTGGCATTTGCAGTGACAAAATAGCCTAACGATGCATTTCTCAGAATGTAGGGAACTGTTGAAGCTGGAAATTCATCACAAGGCCAGCCCAGAAAAAAGAGAGACCAAAACAAGCTATGTAAACAAGTTGTTCCCGCACTAAGAAGGCAGGGGACCCAGGCCTGCCAGGCAGACAAGTTGCTAAACAGTGGGATAGAAGTTGACATTCTTCTTTGGAGGGTATAAATAAACATGCTGCACTGGTTGAGTAGTTCCTTTCCTACCCTCAGGAGGATAAGGGCTCCACCTGACCCCAGCTTTGTCTCTTCTTTATTTTTCTCATCCTCTCTCAGTCCTTGATCCCAAGAATCTCAGGAGCTATATTGGGTCATGGCATCAGAACATGTCCCCAGGCTGTGAGCCCCTCCTGGACAGTGACAGTGCTGTGTCCAGCTTGGCATTCTGAGGATGTGGCCTTGAACACAACACCTCTAGTGCACTCAGCAAGTCTTCGAAACGACTTGAGTGGAAGCCAGTTGGGGAAGCCTGGCTAGTCTCTGCTGAGGCTTCCCAGAATGCATTCCTGCCCATACGTCTCCCCTGTGTCCTCAGTCTCCATGTTCTCCTGGGCATCTCTCCCTGAACATTTCTCCCTGAGTGACCCACGGGCTCCATGTCCTCTACACTTTGCAGACTGCTCCTTAGGCCTGAGTCTCCTTCACGTTCTCCATCTGTTGCCATGGTACCTGGCACCCATGCCTTAGTCTGAGCCGCCGTATCAAAATGCTATGAATGGCACAGCTTGTAAACAATAGAAATGTATTTCCCATGGTTCTGGAGGCTGGGAAATCCATTTGCCATCAGACTTGGTGTCTGACAGGGCTGGCTTTCTGGTGCATGGATGGTGCCTTCTTGGGACCTGTAGATGGAAGAATGGTAGCAAGGAGCTCTTTGGGATCCCCTTCATAAGGGCACTAGTCTCATTCACCAGAGCTCCCCCTTCATGAGCCAATCACCTTCCAAAGACCCAATCTCCACAATCATCACTTTGCAGGTTAGGGGTTCAAATATGAAATTTGGAAGGGTGCAGTACCGGGTTATAGTGCTGGGCAGGGTGAGCACTGCACATTTGCATGTAGTTCTAACCTCCAGATACGATTTCTGTCCTGACACAGGATCTTGTGAAACAGGTCTGGTCTTTCTCTCCTCCAACTTCTCATTTCCCATTTTAGAGTCCTCTCTGCCTGTTCCTGGGAGGGGGGTCACTGAACCATTTTCTGAGTTTGCACCTCTCCCTCCTGTTCCCCTGGGGCTGTGATTCCCCCCTCCACCTCTCCGCAGCCCCAGTGTAAAGTTCCTCAAGTTCTAACCACAAAGTTCTCCCTGCAGGAGCCTCCCTCAGCTCCTTCCTCCCACCTAGCACCCTGGGAAGACTGTAAAACTTTTCTCCTCAGATCCCGTTCATCTCTCAGCTTTCTGTGCTGAAGCTAGTGACCAGATAAAGCGTCTTAGTCAAAGCAAGGACATCAGCAATTCCTCATTTCCCGCTTTGTAGCAGCTGAAAGTTGGAAGCATCCCAAATGTATCGCCTGCTGGATGGATGGATTTCTGTCCTGACACAGGATCTTGTGAAACAGGTCCGGTCCTTGTCTCCTCCAACCTCTCATTTCCCATTTTAGGGTCCTCTCTGCCTGTTCCTGTGGAGGACCATTAGCCTTAAAAAAGGAAAGAAACATTACTCTGCAACATAGAAGAACCTCAAGAGTACGATGCCATGTAAGAGAAGCCAGGTGGTGATGATGGCATGTTGTATGGCTCTGGTTTGTGTGGAATGTCCAGAGTAAGCAAGTCTATGGGAGCATAAAATCCTTTGGCGGCTGCTCGGTTCTGGGGGAGAAGGAAATGCACAGTGACTGCTTATTGGGTTGAAAGTCTCCTTTACGGGCTATAAAAATGTTTTGTGACCACATAGAGGTGATAGTGGCATAACTGTGAATACACTAAATGCTACCAAATTGTTTGCTTTGGAATCTTTTATCTTATGTTATGCAAATTGTATCTCAATAAAAAAAATAACATATCATCTGAAGTCAGACCTCTAGGTATCAAATACCTGCTTCACAGCTTAATCTCTTACTACTTCTCTCAATTTGTCCTCAAGATGGGGGTAAAAATACCACTCAGTGCTCTGGTTTGTCTTGAAGATTCAGGGCATTAACACTGTAGTCCACTCTGCACAGTGTCTGGTGCACAGTGAACCCCCAGCAATGGTTAACCTGGGGTGCTGGTCACCGTACATTCAACCACAGGCCAAATGCTGCCAAAGTAATGTTTACTCGATCACCTTTAGGTTTTGGATATTGGCTCTGTGCTTGTACCCTCATGCATGTCTCTATGGCCACAGGGGAAAGGGGAAGACGTGGGTGTATGAGAGAGCAAAGGAGAAGCACACAGCCTATCCCATGTATCCACAACCATAATTCTGTTTCACATCTCCCTTCACCCGCCTGTGAGTCACCAAGTTCCTCCTCTGCCCCTTCCTATGTACCCCCAGATCCATCCAAGTCTTGACTTCTCTCCCACAAACCATAGCAACAGCCTCCTGCTGGCCTTCTTACCCTTCCAGCCTGTCACCCACATCTCCAGACATGGGAACGTCCAAATGCACCCTTCCAGGCCTTGCCCTTCCCCTGCTATATACCCACCAGGGCGGCTGCTCTGGACTTCCCACAGTGTCACCCTTGACCCTTGTGCCCTTTCAGCCACCAGCCACATGCTCCTCAGCCACCTCCCTGCCACTTCTTAAAGACCTCATCATGACCCGTTGTACCTTTTCGTGCTCCACTGACACAGCCCCATATCACCGCAAGGTTATCTCTTTCTCAATCTCTGCAGCTCACACCCCTCAAACACGCTGCCCCCCTGAACCTCAACGCCTCCATTTTCCCACGGTTTGCATTGGAGCAGGTTTGTCTGTCTCAAGGCTGTTTGCATGAGGGCGCTCGAGGCGGGGCGACTGTTTGGTGTGGGAGTCGTCCCTTGCATTGTAATAGGTTGAGCAATATCCCTGGGTCCCACTCACAAGGTGCCAGAAGTTTCCCCCACCCACTGTGACAATCAGAAATGTTTTCCGATGGTGCCAGATGCAGAACAGCCCACACTGAGACCCAGAACCTCTTGGCCCTGTGCTCACTCAGTAACGAGCAGGAGGACAAATTTTCTCTAACTTTTCCTCTCAAAGTCACCAAAAACACACTTCGTTCACTCTTTTCTGTTTTCAAAATAGTTAAGAGCATTTCAGTTCCATGATATCACATATATAAAGGACTCCTTGGGGAATTCCTGGAGTTTCTTCCCCTCCCATCATTTCATTGTCTTCCATACTTCTACTGTAGCCCTAGTGTGTGCCTCACCCTGGAAAATAATAAAGACCGGAGTAGACGCCAGGAGAGGTGGTACAGACCTGTAATAACAGGGCTCCAGGAGGCTGAGGCAAGAGGATCACAAGTTCACATCCAATCTGGATAACTTAGCTACTTAGTGAGCCCGTGTCTCACAATTTAAAATAATAAAAAGGCTGGGGATGTAGCTCAGTGTGAAGGCCACATGTTGAATCTCCAACAGAGAAAATCAGCAAAATTAAAAGAATGATCTTTG
This sequence comes from Hydrochoerus hydrochaeris, assembly GCA_004027455.1. Taxonomy (NCBI): domain Eukaryota; kingdom Metazoa; phylum Chordata; class Mammalia; order Rodentia; family Hydrochaeridae; genus Hydrochoerus; species Hydrochoerus hydrochaeris. The sequence continues at coordinate 53,101 of PVLA01008927.1, forward strand.
AAAAGATGAACAAATTTGACCAATTTTTGGCTAGATGATTAAAAAAAAACCACAATTATGACAATCAGAAGTGAAAATGAGGACATTCATACTGATTGTGGAGAAACAAAAAAAGCGAGATTTTAAGAGATAACTACAAGCAGTTGTACATGAATGAATCAAATAATCTAAACCATTGGGTGAATTCCTAGAAACAATCAATCTACCAAGACTGAGTTATGAAGAAATCTGAACAGACCTTTAACTAGTAAGGAGATTGAACTGGTAATTAAAAAAAGAAGAAGAAAAACTCATCAAGCAAATGGTTTCACTGGTAAATTCTACTCAGCATTTAAAGAGGAATTAACATTAGTCTTTCTTAAACTCTTCCATAAAGTTTCAGAGAAAGGAGAACCAACTCATTTCAGAAGGCCAGCATTACCCTGAGACAAATGCCACAGGCACTACGAGAAAAATAAAACAACAAACCAGTAACTCTTACTAGTGTTAATACAAGCATCCTCCACAAAATGGTTCCTAACTGAATTCAGAAGCTAATTCATGGCCAGTGGAATTTATTCCTAAAATATAAGATGGTTCAATAAATGAAAATCAATTGCAGGGCTGGGGATATAGCTCAGTGGCACGAGCACCTGCCTGGCAAATGCAAGTTCCTGAGTTTGATTCCTTTTGACTTTTAGGTTTTGGATATTGGCTCTGCACTCGTACCCTCATGCATGTCTCTATGGCCACAGGGGTGAGGGGTGAGGGTACCAAAACAAAACAAAAAGGAAATACAGAAAATCAATTGCAATTTGCCATATTAGTACAAGAAGGAAAAAAACCACATGATTATCTTAATTGGTACCAGACAAGGCAGCTGACAAAGTTCAATACCCTTTCATGATAAACACACGCAACAAATAAGGAACAGAAGAAAATTATTTCAACAGGAGAACATTTGTATATGGAAAAAACTGTAGCTGGTATTACCTTAATAGTGGAAGACTAAAATCTTTTCCTCTAAGTGTAAGAACAAGACAAAGACACCTACTTTTGCCATTTCTTTTCAACCTAGTATTAAGTTCTAGCCAGACCTAATAAGCAAGGAAAATAAACAGGAAGCTTGAATTGGAAAGGAAGAAACGATGCCCTCTGATCACTGATAAGATCGTGGATATGATTGGTTGGGAAAGGCGAGTGTCACCACTGATTGGCTGATGGGACCCAGGGCTGACTCTACTTTCCTGCCCCAGTGCCTGTCTGCTTACTCTGGCCTGGTGGATCCCGGGCTAGTTATTCCATTCTAGCATCTGCCAGTCTTAAGTGAGCCTCGAGGAGACAAGGTCTGTTATGTCTGTGCCCCGTGAGCCCCTTGGTCCATCCAAGGCCACTCTGGGTCATAAGACAGGACTTGGGCTCTGCATGATCAGCCAGGAACCTGGACACCCTGTCATGGCTTCATTCACCTGGGCAGCCTGTCACCAGAGCAGTTACCTTGTCACTCCACAGTCACCAGGTCAGTCCAAAGGGCAGCCAGTGAGTCATCGATATAACAGGAAGACAGCCAAGCAGTGTGGCCCTTAGCCACCAGGGTTAGTGCCCTTCCAAGGCAATGACTAGTCCCCTTGCAAATCATTTCATGAGGCGACCCATCCCTTCCTAGCCTGCCCCTTTAGTAGGTTCATTAGGTTCCCTCTAAGGCAGTCTGTTAGTAAGCTAGTCCCTGTCTAAAGCCCTGTCATTAGCCACACAAGGGAACCCAATGTGAGAACCACCTAATTATGTTTACCATCAGTCATCTGTTTCCCTACAAGATTTCCCCCATCAACCTAACAAAAACCAAGTCATTCAGAAATTAGTTCTCAGGAAGTCAGGAAAAGTGCTCCCCGCAGTGACGCTCTGTTAAAGAAACACCCAGACTGAAGTGTGCCGAGGACAAAAAATATCCCAAAGCCCTTTTTTGGAATAAGACACCAAGGCAAAACTGACTGAAGTGGTGGTCCAAGAAAAACATAAAGGGGGTATGAAGAGTCAACCGTGGAAGCCTGACAGCACGGAGTCAGAGCAAATCGAGATGTTAAAGCCAGACTGATCATGGCATCTCCAGCAGTAAAGCACATTCATGTGACAGGTGGTGAAATTGAAAAAGTGAATACATTAAAAAAAAAAAAAAAAACTAGAGAAGGTGACACAGGTGACTAAAGTCATTCAGTGATTCACTAGCAAAGCCCGGCCCTGGACTCAGACAGGGCTCATTTTAATGCCCATTACGTGGTTTTAAAAGGAAAAGGGAAGAGGAAGGAAAAGATTGAAGATGTGAAAAAGAAGTGTGCATACACTGTGCGGGAGAGATGCACTTTCAAAGCCAGGGCAGCGATCAGTTCAGGAAAGGCGGAGGGGGCCACCCGGTTTTGACAGGTTTTGGAGGTGAAGCTTCAGAGACAGAGCCCACTGTGAGGTGTCCTGCAGAGACAGATAGGAAATACAAAATGGGACGGTGGGTCCAGAACACAGGCCAGGAGTCACAGGCAGTCTACAGCCAGCTTTAGCCAAACCCTCACAGGATCCAGGCAAGTGGTTTAATGAGGAATGACTTTTTCCTGGGAGCTTACTGTATGCAAATCTCTGCTCTGTTAACTCCTTTAATCCTGACTGCAACCATAAAAGATAGGTGGTGTTACTGCGGAGGTTTCAACCATGAGCAGGGAGCAGCAAAGTCCCTGGCTTGCTGTCCCACAGGTCACTCCTATGACCACCGGGCAGTTGGCTGAAACTTCCTTGAAAAGGAAAAGCTGGGAGTTGAAATTTGTTCTAAAATATTTTCATGTTGAAACGGTCAGCTGAGCAAAGTTAATTTAGTAAGTGATGGCTTAGAAAGCCAAACAAAAGCTCTTGATGGGCCATATCCAGTTCACAGGTCAACACAGAGAGAAGCAATTTGACTCAGAATATCCCACGGGAAGAAAGACAAGGGTTGCTAGCTCAGTAGGAGGAAGAACCTCCGTCCCTTTTCTGGGTACAGTGTGTGCATTGGGTCATATGTGTGTGTGCATTGGGTCATGGCTGACAGTATCTGGAACTCACATCGCTGCTTAGCTTGCAGCACTTCCTGGGTGGACTTCACCAGCCCTGAGGTGATGGGGGTGAGCTGACTGAGGCCAGTGTGTACTTTATTTGTGAGAAGTGAGCTTGGAGAAGAGAATGACCTGACCACGCTTATACAGCAGTGTTTAGTGCAAAATGCAACCATGAATCAAAGATCTTAATATTAAAATGGAAACATTAAATCTGCTAGATGATAGCATAGTTACAACTCTAGACACATTGGTGTAGGCAAAGACTTCATGAACAAAACCCAGCTGCACAGGAGCCATCACAAAGAATTGACAACTGGGATCTCATCCTATTGAAATGCTTTTGCACAGCAAGAGAAAACACCAACAGGGTGAGGAGACAACTCACCATGTGAGAGAAAATGTTTTCCAGCTTTACCTCAGACAAAGGATTACTATTGAGAACATATAAAGAACTCAAAAAATCAGTCCTCCCAGATTTAAAGACCCAATCTAAAAATGGCCATCTGAGATGAATACAAACTCCTCAGATGAAGAAATATGAATGGCAAATAAATATATGAAAAATGTTCAGTATCACTGGTCATTCAAGAGATCCAAATTAAAACAACACTGAGATTCCACCTCAACCCCAAAAGAATGTCTCTTCAAGAAATCAAGCAATAACAAATGCTGGGGGGGCTGTGGGGAAAAAGGAACTCTTTTCCACTGTTGTTGGAAGTGCAGACTGGTACAACCACTGTGGAAATCAGTGTGGAGATTAGTCAAAAATTAGGACTAGAGGTCCCATTCAACCCAGCTATTCCCCTTCTAGGTATCTTCCTGAAAGAATTAAAAACATCATACCACAATGATATATGTGCACCCATGTTTATAGCAGCACATTTTGTAATAGCCATATCTTGGAAACAACCTAAATACCCATCGACTGAGGAATGGATAAAAAAAGATGTGGTGGGCTGGGGATTTAGCTCAGTGGCTTAAGTACCTGCCTTGCAAGCACAAGGTCATGAGTTCGATCCCCAGTACCAAAAAAAAAAAAAAAAAGATGTGGTATTTTTATACAATAGAGTACTACTCAGCCATAAAGAAGGATGAACGGGAGACTTTTATAGGTAAATGGATATAACTTGAGAACATACTCATTAGTGAAATAAGTAATACACACATGTGTAAACATTGTTTTTCTACATTAGTGTGAGAATCTAAAACTGCATATGTATATGTGTGTACATATATGTATATAAACAAATAGTTAAGATAGTTATACTAGTGATTTCTCTGAGTTCACTGAAGAGAAACATTTGTGCGTGTACTGTTTGGACAATTGAATGCAGATGTCTTGTGCTCTGGACAAATACTTTAGGGCTGGCAATTCTCAATGTGTGTACCATTGTTGCCCCCCAATTAACATGTTTTGAAATTTTGTCGTATTTTTTTCTTCTGTGAAATAAAAAGGATTTGGAAAAAAAAATGCAGCCATGAGAAAAGCACTACATTCAGAGTCATGAGTTGAATCTGAAATCTACCCCCCTAATAGCAGCAGCCTTCAGCCCAGACATCAGACTTTTCTGGGTCTGTGCTTTTCTGAAGAGGTTCCAGTGAGTCTACCTCACGGGGTTGGTGAGAGGATTGACTGAGAGAAAGTTGTTAGGTGTCTAGTGTTGTGAATGGTGGCAACAGTTTCTCTTCACATGTTAATCACCCATGTCATGGACCAGTCATAGCAGCGTAAGTCAAGGATCCATAGTAGCTGAATAGTAGATAGATTCGGTGGATGAACAGATAAAATGTGGTACAGCCATACAACAGAATATTCTTCAAATGTGCTAATACACAGTACAAAGACCCCTGGAAACATGCCGAGTCCAAGAAGCCAGGCACGAACGATCACATTACTTCACTGCATTCATGTATGCCCAACAAGGCATGTCCATGGTTGTAGGAAGAAGATCAATGGTGGCTTTGGACTGGGGTTTGGGGGCTGGAGACTGGAAGAACTGGAGAGTGAATGTTAATGACGCAGGGTTTTTGAAGGCATGATGAGAATGTTCTGGAATTAAACTAAAGCAATGGGTGCACAAAGTGAATAAGCTGAATATACGATTCTTATTCACCAGTTACATATCGATGAAGGTGGGCGCTAAAAACAACTTCACAATCCTACTTTCTCTAATCGCTGCTCTACCCAGGTAAGCACGCCATACATTTATCACATATTTATCAATAAGCACAAGTTGTCGTAGCTTGGCATAACTGGTGCCATCTTAAGCTCTGCATTTAACTAGTTCCCTGTATTCAGGAGAATGGAAAATTACTCAGGATATAAGTCCCATGAGAAAAGCAGAATGAGCTGCACCCACAGGAGAAGAATTAACCTGCTCAATACAAGAAGCAGGATACAGTGTCAACCAAAAATTAATGAAAGATTCGAGCTAAATTGTTTCCAGTAGGATGTCTTTTGTGATTCTCTCCTTTAAAAATTCTGGAACTTTCCAGCTTGGGGCCACTTGTTTGGACAATGAACGGGAGCGGGGGGGTTGTATACAAGTGGTCCTGAGCTCAGTTAATTAAATTCCAAATTTATCAATTTGGCTGCTTGGATTCCTATACTGTTGTTCACGAACCCACCTCAAAGTAAGCTTATCAAACATTTTATCATACAGCCCATACAAGCTTATCATATTTTTATACAACTTGTCATGCATTTTCCGCATCTTTGTTTTATTCCTTCTTGTATATATGTTAACGAGCCTAGTATATTCGGATCTACAGGCAGGCACATTTACACACAATACATCAAGCTTGTACCTAAATGACAAATGTTCTAATTCTCCTGCACTATGAAATAGCTCAGAGGTCTAGAAAGGTATAAAAATGATACAACAGAAACAGGTGCCGACTACCCATATTAAAATTTAGAGCTACTTTGTAACATTCCTCTCCACTGCTGTCCTGAATCTGGGATTTATTGTGTTGTGTAGGAAGGAATTTAGCCTTCCCTGAAGGGTGGCTTTTGTCCTGACTTATGGGAGACCCTTTAAGCTCGCGGAATGCCATGCTGGACAGAAGTGTCTTTGTGTGCCCAGGGCCCCTTACATCACACTGAGAAATCTAAAAATGTGATTTAGTGTATCTGCTGGCCACACCAGATATTTTTAACAATGTGATTCAGAGTGGGAGCTGGCCACATCAGATAGTCCAGCAATGTGTTCCAAAATGGGGACATTGGGTCCAGTGGTATCGGCTCAAGTTTCTGAGAATCTGGGTACTGAGGTTGGACCCGGAAGACATCAACAAACCTGTGTGATGGAGGTACAGTAAAGACTCTGGACTCGAAGCTTGGGTGAGAGTCTCTGGTTGGCAATGCTCTGTGTGTGTGGTCCCATATCATGACATCATGGTGCCCCCACCACAGAAGAGCCCTAGTCAACTCTGACTTATGTACTCTTTTTTAGGAGAATATAAAAAGCCAGAAGGCAAAAACGACCAGGGGAAGCCTCACCTCAAATCTCCCAAGGTGATGCACAAATAATGTAGCCAATATAAGTGACAAAAGGGTCTGGGTCCCTCAGTCACCCCTCAGTAGCGAGATGGTCTAGGAGGAAGTGGCATTGCTGGAACTCTGTGACATGGGTGCCCCAAACACTAATTCAAAATCTGTTGGTGACAGATTTGGAAAGACATGGGATTGTAAGGGTTGGTGGGATTCAGATGAAAACCGGAATGGTTGGTCCCACTGCATGAGCCTGTCCTGTGAATCTGTTTCCCTGGATGGGCTATGAAGATGAATATGGAGTCTAACTAGTGAACATTTCCCCAGACTGTTGGAAAACCTTCCGAAGGCCTGCAAATTCCCCCATCAGCCAACACTGATTGAATATGCTAAATGGGAACCTAGCATTTCAGAAAATTGCCCAAACCCACTCAGATTGTTAATTTGAAGCAGTATAGAATATGTGGTATGTGATGGACAAAATATGCTAGAATTTCATTTTTTGTTTTTTCTTGGCATGTTTTGTTTTTTGGCTTTTGAAAGACCCATATCTCACATCTTGCCCACAGAATACTGCTGTTACCTACAAAGCCACAAGAAAGGTCTCGGAGTCCTTAGACAGATGAAACCTATCGCAAAAGCCACTGAGTCCCACCTAGTGGTCAGTGCTGGGATTTGCGGCCAGAAATTTTTCATCTTGGAGGCAACTGGCTGGCTCTTGGGCTTTAAAACTGCCCCAGTGACTGAAAGGACATCAAGTAATCCTGAACCCCTACCCCTACCCGCTTGACGTGTTTCCTAATGCTGAGCAAACACTCCAGTAAGGAAAACCATGCCTGGAAGAATTCCTCAATAAAATGGAAATGGTTTCTATGGGAACAGAACACCAAGAAAAGACCCTAAGAAGCAGGTGGCCTCTTCCCCTGGGATCAATTGGGGAGACACCAAAGGAAGAGCTGGATCCCGTTGTTCCTCAGAACAATTCCTAACTGACCAACTAAGAGCTCCTGGATTGGAGAGTGGAAATTCCAGAGTGAATGGAAGACCCTGTGTGGAAGGCTGACAGCTTGACTGAAGAAATTAAAAGTCAGTTCAGTGAGGTGAACTGTCCCAAAATCTCACAGGCAGTGGCCAGAGCCTGGCCATATATGATCAGGCAGATGGGCAACAGACAGTGGGCCATCAGAGGTCTGCCTAGACAAAGTATGGCCATACCAGAACCACTGTGATCAATATCTCGGAAGATTTGCATCTACCCCTTACAAATCACCACCTCCTTCCATCCCTCAAAGGGAGTTACCATCCCAACATTTATGGTAGGCACAGCTAGTACATTTCAAAAATAATTTTACTACCCATGATCACATCCATAAACATTATATTTTGATTTATCTAGTGTTTTTCAAACTCTGAATAAATGTAATCATACTTTATTATTCACTTATGCCTGGCTCCCTGCATTCAATATTTTATTTGTGAAATTGATCCATTTGCTGTACTGAGAAGTAACTCATATTTTGGTTGCTGGGTTGCAAAAGCATTTATTTTTCTATTTTACTTTTATGGGGTTTCGTACTTTGGTTGTAATAAATAATACTGTTGCATTTTTGCATTTGTGTTTTGGTGTACAAATGCAAATGCTTGTGTTGGATATATATCTAAGAATAGAATAGAATTTAGGATTACAGAGTCTGTGTATTTTCTATCATTATAATGTGGGTTGCCTTGATTTATATTCTTATCAGTGTGTGTGAAAGCTTAGTACTACACATTCTCACCAGTACTTTGTGTTATCAGCTTTTTAAATATTCAGCTGGACATGTACTGGTAGCTAGATAATACTGAAATCTACAAGTATAATAAACCACCTATCAAAACTGAGGACCTCGCTGAAGTTGTGATCATTGAGGGGGGGGAACAAAGTGAAACATAAAGAGAGTAGAAGAAAAGGAACAACATGAACAAGGAAACAAAATTATCCCCTCTTTTGGTGGTGATTTTTATTCTATTTATTTTGCCATAAGCTTGAAAATGTTATAATTGATAACTCCATTAGTGGAAAATTTAACTCTAAACCTTACAGTATGCATTCATGACTTTCTGCCCTGCATTGATTGATTGATGCTATTTCTGGACAATATGGGGACCACAGAAGCTTGATCCTTATCATCCCTCTGGGTCATTCTCTGCATCCCTCACAACTTGGGCACCAGCTCAAGTGGGTCATTCTTTCCTGACCACAGCAGACTCCCCCTGGCCACCCGGCCTGCAGTCACTTCCCAGCCAGGCCATTTCTCACCTGGCCCCCGAGGCCCCAGTCCAGTCCTCCAAACCTCCTGACCCAGGCCCTCCACGGTGCACATCCCTTCCAAGGACCCCCATTAGATTCAAGACAGAACTCAGAGTAGCCAGCATTCTAGACTCTCCCAGGGAGGTGGAGACCAGGAGTGAAACACTAAGGGGCAGACAGGAAAGGGGCTGTGGCATCGAACTTCACCAAGGACTATGGCCGAGCCTGCCTGTCCCCAAATGGCCCTGGGGCTCATGCCGTGTACTTCCTGCTTCTCTGGCTGAACAGGCTTCAGGAGGACCAAAGAGACAGAAGGCCAGCCTTACGAAGAATACTTCCTACTCCGTCTTTCTCACATAGATCCTCCTTCCGTTACCCACTACCTTGTTCTCCTGAACCACACAGCTGTGCTGTTAGAGCCAGTACAGTAAAGGCCTCTCCTGTCCCAGGAACTGTCACTGTTACTTATGGGGTAAGTGGGAGGGGAAGCAGCACTGGTGTCACCTAAGGGAGCCAGGGCCTGGGTGTGAGGTGGGGCTGTGAGGAGAGGACGTAAGGCGTCGGCACCAAGGAACCTATGCGGATTAGGTTTCTTCTGGGTGCCAGCTTCTGGTGGGACTCAGGGTGTCTGGGCATGAGAGAGGTGGTTGGGGCAGGCTGCTGTGCGGGCGGGCTGTTGTAGGTAGCCTTGGAAGCCCTGAGGTTAGTGAACTTTCAGCATCTCTGTATTTCCATGGCCATCTCTGTGTCCCTGCAGCATCTTCATGTCCCTGTGGACATCCGCTGTCTCTGTGACCATCCCCGTGTCTCCGTGGGCACCTCCATGTCTCTGCAGGCGTCTCCATGTCTCTGAGGGACATTCCCATGTCCCAGTGGCCATCCCTGTGTCTCTGTGACCATCCCCATGTCTCCGTGGGCATACTTCCCCGGTTGATAAGGACTACCCAGTGGGCAGCAGTGGAGAAGGACTATGAATCACAACCCCCTAAAAAGTTCTAATACTACCCCCAGTGGCCCAGATAAGCCCAAGAGGAAGGGCTAAGGGGGAGGGGGAAAAAAGCCCTTCCCTCTAGTAACATCAGACAACCACAGCAAAAGAGCATGGAAAACTCTTAACTCAGATTCCTTATTACTGAGGGCCCTGAAGAATGTGGCTCTTTCTCATTAACCCAAGACACTCAGCAAATGGTCCGTATGTCCTACCTAGGCTATGTAGATTAAGGTGTTTCACACATGTTTGCCCCTAAAACCTGCTAGCAATCTTGGCTTCCGATGAAAGTCCCATCAAAGGCTGCTTTGGACTGGGAAGAATAAAATCAAGAAAGGTGTTCTGTTCATTGAATGGCTAACACTTTACCATGCACTGATCTAGGGACAGTGCAAACCTTAGCACGTTTTGTTTCTCACAGCAGTGGTAAGATGAGATCAGTGGAGTTAATGTCCCCATTTTCCGGCAGAGGAGGCCAAGGGCTTCCCTAATGGTATCGGAATGCTAAGTGATAGAGGCAGAAGCTAATCACGGGACCTGAGGAGACAGCTGGGGTAGCAGCAGAGAAGAACAGCCGGCAGCCACACTTGATGTCAGCCTTGGGCAGGGGAAGGATCAGAGGCACTGGAGATCCTCAAAATCCCCCTCACCACCCAGCCGGAAGTACTTTGTGAGGCCTTTGTCCCGTGGACTTCTAGAAATTCTCTCTGAAGCAACTTGTGAATGATGAAGTCTGGGCCTGGGAGGACGCGAAGGAAAGTCAATGCCTTGCTGACTCTGCAGCTTCCGCTCCACAGCACCCGCCAGGCTGCTCATCTCTTCTTGTCCTTGGAGAAGACACCAAGGTGCAGCTGCCACTTCCACGGGGTCCCCATGCCATCTGTGGGGTGGTGGATTGGAGGTGTCCCGGTGGGTGTGAAACGGCGCAGATGGCTGCCTCCTGGTGACTCCCGCCACACGTGGTCCCTGGGCCAACAGCACCATCAACCTGTCCAAAGAGCCAGCAGTGGGGATGAGCCTGCTCTGTGAGGGCAAGAACCAAAATGCTTTGAGCATCCTACTGATGTCAAGTGAGGGGGTTCTGGGTCTGGGTGAGAATAATGGCCAGGGAGTGGCACTGAGGTTGGAGGAGGGAGCAGAGTGAGGGCTTCTGAGGTCTTGGGAAAGGCAGACTCATCACAGGCTCCCTATACCCAGGATGGAATCCTTGGACTCCTCAGACCTTCCTGAGAGGACAGGTCCAGGGTGTTATTTGTGGATCTGTCGCAATCATGCTGCTCTTCCTCTGCCTCATCCCTTGCATGTAGGCCTTACTGCATTTTTCCACTGCTGTAGTAAAATTACTGAGACCAGGTAGCTTCCAAAGAAGAGGTGAGCAGTTGGTTCACAATTCCAGTTGCTGAGAAGTCCAAGAGCATGATGGCAGCATCTGCTTGGCATCTGGTGAGGTCCTTCTAGCTACATGAAAACATGGCAGACAGCACCCCACAGGGAAACAGAGAAAGTTGACAGGTGTAGGTCCCTCTTCCTATAAAGCCGCTAAAGCCACCATGGAGGCCCCATACTCAGGGCATCACCTAATCCTAGGTGCCTCTCAAAGGTCCCCACCAGATTTTGGCGATTAGGTTTTTGACCATGAAAATTTGAGCGATGCATTAAAACCATAGTAGACAACCAAGGTTAAACTTTACCTCAGGCCTCTGCCAAACCCTGCTATGTGACAGGTGTGGCCTGGGGCACTAGCACAGAAAGGGCAAGGTTGCCCTCAAGAAGCTGAGTCTCAGAAGGCATCAAACACAGTCACCACAATCCCGAACCCTGAAACAGGCCCGGGGGTGGATGTTTTCAGCAAATTTTACAACAGAGAAACAGGAGTGAGTGGTGGCCTTGGAGAAGCCAGCAGAGAGTTCCAAAGGTGCTGTCTGAGGGGGGCCTACAAGACCAAGTATTCAGCTTTTTTATCTTTCATTTTTTGTGGCAGGTAGTACATGCAGAAGGATGGGGAACACTTAAAGTATTTTCCTTGTCTCTATGTAATTTTGGTTGCACTCAGAGTGACAGACAGCTGAAAGCAAGGCCGCAGCAGGTCCTTGGTGTCATTTCCTAAGGGTCTTTGCAACTTGGCTGGGTGCTTTGTGTAGAAGCTGAGCATGAGACGGGCAGGGCTGCTGCAGATCTGGTAGAAGAGTTGGACGGGCGGGGGGGGGGGGAATCCTCCGGCCGTTGCATGGCTTGAACTGAATGCTCATTTGGGAGCCACAGGAGAATTTGGACCTGGGGAAGAAAGTGTGAGCCTGAGATGACCACAAACCAGACAGGAAGAGCCAGGCCCGAAGCTGGTGTCTGTCTAAGCCGGAAAGGGCCAGGCCAGAGCTGGGACAAGAGTGGAGGGGCAGCAAGAGAGGTGAGAGCTAAAGCAGAGGAGCCGGGTGGCAGGAAAAGCTGAGGGGCTGTTTTCAAACACAATCAGCTGGCCTTAAAGACTAATAATAATCTCTTTATGATTGGAAAGGCACTTTCACAGTTGACCTAATCTGATTAGTCACTGAGGGTGTGAAACTCGTTTCCAGGGAGGATTGGGCTTGCCCTACAAGACAAAGCAAGCTGAGAGTGTTGTCGAGCTCGGAAGCAGAACATCTGATAAAGACCAGAGCCCGTGTGGGGATGCAGAGAGGTGGAAAGTCAGAACCGACTGGAAGCTCATTTCCTTAGAGCGAAACTTACCAGAATGAAGCAGGCAAAGAAAATCTCAGCCATCGAAGCACAAAAGCGCCCTCAAGTCAGAGCAGGCCAAGAATCTAAGATGCCTCTGAAGCCTGAGGAAGCAGGGAAGTCCACAATCACCCCATCTTCTGAGAGCCGGGCCTCAGTAGGCACCACTGTGCCTGGAATCCAGTGTATCCCAACAGTGCTAAGGCCCATGGCAGAGGCTCCCGCAGTGCTTCGGAGGAATTTAGACCTGGTCCTCAGGACACCTAAATGCGGAAGGCGCTTGCAGATTGGGTTATAATGAAGAGTCCTGGAGAGCCTTAGGAAAGATGAAAATTAAGAGAAATCATTTAGAGAGCAATTAGAATCAGCAATTCACACACACACACACACACACACACAGTGTCTCTGTTGAAAAGACAGCTGGGGAACCCCTCGGAATGGCTGTAGTTTCAGAGTGAAAACCAAACATTTGGTGCTCAGCAGGCAGTGGTCAGCGCTGCATAAATGCCACAGGCCTAAGTACCTGGGAACCAGGCTGGCCTCAGTTCCTCCTTTATTCTCCTGCACCCCACATCTTCGGCAGGGCTTGGGAAGGACAGCGCTGGTGGTATGAGAAACGAAGCATCTGTGACATCTTGCCAGTATTCCCTGTGGTCCCCCAAAGCATCCGCATCTCTGTGCTGAGCGACTGCCCTCACAGAAGGAGGACTGAGCAGGAGGCTAGCATGGCCCAGAGGTGGGAGAGACCAAACCCGTTGAAGGAAGTCATGCAAGCCATTCCAGATTAATCTGAAGAAAAGCCCGGTGGCCCCTGGTAAGGGGATTTACAGGGTGGAGACTGTCGCAGGCTCTAAACATGGGGGTGTGGGGGAAAGTTGCCTTAACCCTTGACCATGTTGCCTTAATTCTGTTCGCAAAGGGGTGCCCTTTCAGGATTCAGATGTCTCACCTCCAGGCCTATTCTGACACTCTGTACCCCCTTTCAGGAGATGCAAGATAGACTGGAGCCAATGAAGTCTGTGGAATCCGCCTCATACCTGGAGTCGCCATTAACCCTGGACTTACAAAAGTTCACAAAGCCCTTGGAGCCCCAGAGACACTGGAGTCCATAATAAATCAGAAGCCCTCATCCCACAAGCCCCTCTCAACCCCCGCTTGTCCCTCATGCTAGTTCTTGACTGATTTGCAGTGTTTTGCTTAAGCTTTGACCTGACCACACAATGTTTGAAGGCAAATTCTATGACTGGTTGTTTGGGTTTGCCGAAAGGAACATGCCCCAATCTGAAATGCTGTCACAGGAAGGAAAAATATATGTAAGACTCTAAAACAGGCCCATCCGGAAGTAGCTTTTGAGCCCCTATTGTGTGGCTGACACTGAGATACACATACAGGATCACAGGGCACTGAAGCCACCATACTTGGATCAGATTCCAACTCCAGTGCTTGGTGGCTCTGTGCCCTGTCACCCCTCTTTGAACTTCACCACCTTCACATGACATACACGTGGGCAGAGGGGAGCCGGAAGTGGTACCCAGAGGTACAGGCAGAGAAGAGGCTCCACGACAGGCCCTGAATGCCAAGATAAAGCACCTCGTTCTCAACTCTCTTAGAATGTAAGTTCCGTGGAAACAGGGGCCTTAACTGTCTTATTTTCTGCTTCTATCACCAGCACCTTGAATCAAGCCGAAAATCCAAGAGGCTTTCAGAAACATTCATCAAATGTCTGAATGATGAGTTAGACGCTGTCACATGGTTTAAAGCAATGAAGGAGGAGCACCACTTCTCTCCTTCCCTCCCTCACCCCAACTCCTACCCCTTCCCCTCCCTTCTCCTCCCCTTCCTTTCTCTTCCCTCCCCTCTGTCTCCCTGCACTGGTTGGCACATCTGTGGGGCGGGCTTGGCGAGGCATCCCTGTGACGTCCAGCGGGGATCCCATGACGTCAGCCTGATGGGAGGCTGGTGAGCCCCACAGAACACCCAGGCCAACCAACCAGTAGCCTTGCCGTTGCTTCTCCCCTCGCCTCTCCCTTCTCTGTTTGGAAGAGCTGAAACAGGAGGCAGAGAGTCTGGCTAGGAGCTTATCGCAGCATTTCCTCACCAAGCTGAAAGATGGACATGGGAGGAGTAAGAACGGTGCCCCGGCCTTAGAAAGGACTGTGGTCGAGTATCGCTCTGCTCTCATGGATGACAGCCTCCTTTTTGGAGCCAGACGTCGGTCTTTTTCCAAGAGTGGGAGGAGGATCATGTTTTCCCTGGGGCGGTATTTGTGAGTAAACACCTCGATCCAGTGAGATACTCATCTCGTGCTGAGGGCAGATGTTTATATAAACCCCTCCTCGATGCAAGGACCCCACCACCACCACATGCAGTTCACACAGTGCCAGAATCACGAACTCCAACCATGTGCGGGGAGCACGGGAATGCACAGCACAGTGGCCTCCGTGCAGGGCTACGCAAGTCCACAGACAATGGAGAAATAGGAATTTACAATCTAAAGTGTTGATAAGGGCCAGGAAGGAAAAGGACAGAAGCCTGACAGAAACTTACAGCACACGAGCCTACTTTTGGATCACAGAGCAGCGTTTGGATCCCAGAATGAGAATCCTAGTTCGGATCTCAGAGAAAGGAACAGCTGTGCTGAAGGTGAAGGTGGCAGGAGGAGCTGGCCAGAGGGACCAGCACCGTCTAGACTCTGAGCAAGGAGAGGTTTGGTGAGTTCAGGACGCAGCTCCACGTGGCTGTAGCTCAGCGAGAGAGGCAAGACAGAGGGGTCAGAACTTCATGAGCTCTGGTGAGAAGTTTCAGTTTTAGCCCTACTCGTGCTGAGTTATTTTCCTCACAGCTTTGTAATTTGGGGGAATGGGTTCACAGGCAGTAAGGCTTCATCTGTGCAAATCTTGTTTCACAGAGGTGTGGGGTTGAAGATAAAAACCTCTGTCATGGTTTGGTGTTTGCATCAACTACAAAAACAAATCCTAGAGAGAACTGGAAAACAGAGGAGAGGAAGAGTGGGAGGTTTGGGAAAGGAGTATGAAAGTAGAAAAGAGAGAGAAGATGGGGCCAGGCTGGGAATGAGGCTGGGATGGGTTTGGGCATGAGCATGAGGAGACAAGGCTTCTTAAGAGTTGTGCTGTTGCAAGTCGCAAAATGTGGTACACTGGGTGCCTGCTGATGAGCCCTGGGCATTTGTTTCTTGATCAATGGCTTCCAATCGGTGCATCACCTGTTTGTGCGCAAATACTGGGATAAGGGAATAATGTCCCACAAGAGCTCATTGGTCCAGGGCTGGTGGGCATCTAAAACCATCTGCTCAAGAGAAATGATTCTTCTGAAGGCTGAGGACACCAGCTAGAAGTGGCTCAGGAGCGACAGTTACTATCTGGTCAGGTGCTGGAACCTCATGCGTTCTCCATGGCCCAGCCCAACTCTGATTGGCTCTGAACAATGCACGTTTGCTGGTTGTTTCACCTGTGGAGCGGAGCTTGACCGGAGCATTCCAGAGAATTCCAGTGGGTATACATGATATCCGGTGGGTATGGTAGCACGTGATGTCCTGTGGATGTGAGGATGGTGAGGATTCTAAACCTTCAGGCCAAGGAACAAGTTAAGCTGGCACACTCTGTAACTTCCCTGGAGTCCCTCTCAGTGACCATGTACACAGCTATTCCATGTGTGGGGGACATACAGGTCACCTGGAGTCCTTAAATCCATCCAATCAATTAGCTCCTCTGGCAAGTCATTTCTGCAGTCAGACTTCCTTTTTTTTTTTTTTTTTTTTTGTACTGGAGATTGAACTCATGACCTCGTGCTTGCCAGGCAGACACTTACACTACTGAGCTACATCCCCAGCCCTCAGTCAGAGTTTCTACAATTATAAGTAATCCAGTCAGTCACCCGGTGCTTGCACAAAACTCCAGGAGGAACTAGGTGGAGACATGCTGAGGAAAGGCCTGGATAGAGTACTCAGAACCTGAGTACAGGAGGTAAATTTGGAAAAGGAAATGATTATTTAGAGAAAGGGAAAGAGATTGGGCGAAGACAGCCAGTGGCTGGGCCAGGGCCTGGGGAGGGAAAGGAGAAGGAGATCTGTGTACTCTGCAGTAAACCCTCCCAGGTTTCAGAGGAGGAAATGAAGGAACCCCAGCGAGGACCAGGATTTGATCAGTTACTCAACCGGTCACCTGCAAAGCCTCCTCTGCTACCAGCCTGCCACTCTTCCTAGTCTTTAATTTGAGGTTGTAGATTAGAGGAAGAGGGAAGACTTGCATGGGGCTGGGGTATGAAGAAAGCAGCAGTCGGTCAGCAGGAGGGAGAGCCCCGGATTACATCTTCTTGCTGTGAGAAGAAAAGAGAAGTTCAAGAAAGGCCAAAACCGGAGTGGAAAAGCAGAGGGCTGGATCCTGACCCCAAACATCACTGGAAAGAGACGACAGTTAAAAGCAATCACAGTTCAACAAAGGCAGTGACCGGTAGGGGTGATGTGAATGATAGTAAACGCTTATTCGGGGCATACACTGTGCTGGGCTCTGCTCCCATGGGTTTTACAAGCATTATCTCATTTCATCTCCCCAATCATCCTACGAGACAGGTGCTGTTATAATCGACCCATTAGAGGTGAAGAAACCAAGCCTAGAGAGGGGTTGTAACTTGCCGACAGCCACACAGCTGCCAAGAAACCGAGCTCAGCTCACAGTCTAGCAGAGCCACCGTCCTGAAAACTGCACTTTATACAACTCCCTTTTCAATGCAGCCCAGAGGATGGGAAAGGAACGGACAGGAGAGCTCACATCCTAAACACCCTAAAAGAAAACCCAGCACAGCAAGGGTGTATAAAACACCTGGAGATGCAATGTGTAAAAACAACATCTTGAAGGATGGGAGAAATAGAAACGCAGGGTTATAGTTTTTTTTTCTCTATATTAAGTAGTATAGTATTATTTGAAGGTGGATAGGATAATAACTTTAAAAAGTATATTCCTATAGCAACAACTTAAAAATTCTCCAAAATGATAACTAATTAGCCAGTAGTGGAAGTAAAATAGAATTATAAAAGCACTCCTTGCATGCAATACTAGACAAGAAGAGAGGAAACAAAAAGAGTAGATGGAACAAATAAAAATCACCTAGAAAAGCTGGGTATGGTGGTGCATGCCTGTAATCCCAGCACTTGGGAAGCTGAGGCAGGAAGGTAATTATAAGTTCGAGACCAGTCTGATTTACAAAGTGAGCTCAAGGCCAGCCTCAACTGCATAGTGAGACCCTGTCTCAAAAAAAAAAAAAAAAGTGACCTAGAAGGGTGGTAGATTTAAAGACAATCAGAAATAATTACACTCAATGATGTAAGCATGCCAACTGAAGAGCAGAAAAAATTTCAAGTATGTATGTGATAGCTACAAGAGGCCTAGTTTCTGTATAAAGCCTTAGGTAAATTAAAAGTAAAAGAAAGGGCAAAAAATATAAAAATAAAATCTTAATCTAAAAAACTCTAGAGAGGTCATGTTGCAGTCAGGCAGAACATACTTGAAAACAAGTCGTGAAAGATAGAAACATAATGATGAGGTAAATTAATAGAGAACAAACGAGTTGTATAACAGTCTAAATACGGTTTCCTGTAATGAGATTGCTTCAGAATACATAAAACAAGAAATAGTCAGTGACCACTAATGGGCATAGAGTTCCTTTTCAGGGTGATGGAAATGTTCTAAAATTAGATAGTGATGAAAGCTACGCAACTCTGTAAAAACCACTGAATCATACACTCTAAGGAGGGGAATTTTTCTGATGTCTGAATTATATCTCAAAAAAAATCTGTTTGAAAAGAATGACTCAATGTCAGTTTCAGATGAAACTCATCAATAATAATCTTGGATTAATTGTTTATTGATTTAACCAAATTGCAACTTGGATGGATATGGAGCCAGAATACACACACACACACACACACATGCACGCACATGCACACACGCATACATCATTATGTTCTGCGCAATAGCTAGATTGTGAGAATTCCTAAAAAAAAAATTTACTTTAAAAATAGACAAGTTAGGCATGGTGGTGTCTGTCTATAATCCCAGCTTCTCAGGATGGCAAAGCAGCAGGGTCCCAAATTAAAGGAGCAACTAAGACCCTATCTCAAAGAAAAGGGAAAATAAAACAGGAAGGCCTGGGAAATGTGGCTTGGTTGTAAAACCCCCATAGGTTCAAGCCCCAGGACTGCTAAATAAATAAATAAATGCCCTGATTGAGAGAATTAGGCAAATCAACTCTGCCCTCCCAGTAAATGATAGATCAAGTAGATGAAAAATCAGTATGGATATACAACACTATTGTTGCAGGGTTTGGAGATGCTGGGGTCTCTTTCTAGAGGTGGTTTCTCGGTTCTTTTTATCCTGAGCAAAACTGTTGGTCAAGACAAGCACACACACACAGTAGCAAGAAGACAGCAGGGCTCTGCTGAGTGTTTGGGGGCCCAGTAAAAGTAACATATAAAGTAAGTACGACCTACAGGATGAGAACAGGCCACCACGAGGAGACACAGTCTCAAGGGCTCAGTGGCAACTATCCTCTCTTGTATCTCCCACTCCTGAGCTGGTGTCAGGTCTCCACCATCCTCTCGGAAACCCACCGGGTCCCCGTGAGCTGTCCACAGGCAAGGCTTCAGAAACCTCTCTGCACATGCGCCCTATTGACATTTCCCTTTCTCTATAAAGACAACAGTTACATTGTGGGAGGGTTCCCTCTCTTGGCCTAATCCTTTTTTTTTTTGTACCAGGGATCAAATTCACGACTTTGCACTTGCCAGACAGGCACTTGTGCCACTGAGCTAAATCCCCAGCCCTTGGCAGCCTAATCTTAACCTGATTACACCAGCACAGACTATTTCAAAGGTCATAATCCTTGGTACAGGAACTTAGGACTTCACCAGAGGGACATTAGAAAATCTTTAAAGTTTGGCTCACCCTCACGTGATAGCTGATTGATTGTGTCAACTTGAGTAAATAACACCCAACTAAATTGGCTTAGCAAATTCCTGGGGGTGGTATGGGGGGATCAGCACCAAAATGCTACAAAAGGGAGAATAAGGAAGGATTGCTACTGTCTTCTTCTGAGGGGCTCCTGCCTTCCTTGGACGTCATCTCTTTAGCCTTCCGAAAAAGACCCTCTGGCCTGCAGATGTAGACTCACACCAGACTCTGCATGGAGCTCCAGGCCTTCGACTGGATCCATCAGATCCCCAGTACACACACAGACCCCATGCCCTTCCACACCCGGCTCTGCGGGCGGCCATGGGAAGCCAGAACTTGTAAATCCTTACACACCTGCGCATCTTGTATTATATCTGCTTTGTAGTAAATCCCGACTGCTACACTCACTCATGTGATTACGAAGGCTAAGAAATCCCTGATCTGCCACCCGCAGTCTAGAAAATGAGCAGAGCCAGTGAGATAATTCAGTCCACATCCAAAGGCCCCCGAACCAGGAGCTCCAGTACTCAAGAGCGAGAGAAGCCGATGCTCCAGCTCCGCAAGAGGGAATTTTTGCTCTTCCTTCCTCTTTTTGCTCTTTTGAGGCTCCCAGTGGATCAGACAGCACAGGGATGAGAGTGAGGCCTCTGTACTCATCTGTCAACACCAGCGCCAATCTGTTCTGGAAACACCGCCTCCAGCACCTCCAGGCATATTCCACCAGCCCTTAGCCAAAAATGACCCATAAAATTAGTCACCATCTTGGCTCTTGAGAAACATTCCATGAAATTAATAAACCTTGAATAAACATAAAGAAAAATCATATTGTCTCACTAGTGTGAGAAGCTGAAAGTAACAACATATGTATATGTGTTTGTATATGTATATATGTATGTGTGTATAAAAAACTAGTTAAGACAGTTATACCACTGATTTCCCTGAGTTCGCTGAAGAGAAAGATTTGTGCTGGTATGGTTCAGACAATTGAATGCAGATGTCTTGTGCTCTGGGTGAATGATTTGGGGATGACAATGCACAATGTATGTACCATTGTTGCCCCTGATTGACGTGCTTTGAAATTTAATTTTAGATTTTCTTCTTCTCCTTCTCCTTCTCCTTCTTCTTCTCCCTCTCCATCTCCTTTTGCTTCTCCTTCTTCTCCTTGAAATAAAATGGATTTGAAACAAAAATAATATACATTTACTAAAAAAAATTAAAAATTAAAACATCAAGAGAAAAAGAGAAGATACAAATTAAAAATGTCAGGAATAACTGACTATAACCACAGATTCCAAAACCTTTAAAAGAATAACCAGGGCGTATG
This sequence comes from Hydrochoerus hydrochaeris, assembly GCA_004027455.1. Taxonomy (NCBI): domain Eukaryota; kingdom Metazoa; phylum Chordata; class Mammalia; order Rodentia; family Hydrochaeridae; genus Hydrochoerus; species Hydrochoerus hydrochaeris. Next base: position 73,932 of record PVLA01008927.1, read on the forward strand.
GGAGCAATTTGATGCCAATAAAGTTGCTAACTAGATAGATCAGGATTCCTTAAAAGATGAAAATTATCAAATCTCATTCAAGAAGAAACAGATGACCCAGCCAGGAGTGGTGATGCATGCCTGCTGAGGCAGGAGGATCCCCACAAGTTCAAGGCCAGTCTAGGTCACACAGTAAATTCAAGGCCAGCCTGAACTATATAGTGAGACCCTGTTTCAAAAAACCAAAGTGAAACAAAACAAAGAAAAATAGATGACCTAAAGAATCTTGCATGTATTACAGAAATTGCACTTTTACTTTCAGATACTTCTGTCAATGGAACTCCAGGTCTGGGTGGCTTCATTGATGGATTCTATCAAACACTTCATAAATAAGCATTGATAATATATAATTTTTTCATAGAATAGAAAAAAAGAAGACTATCTTGTTAATTATCTTATGAAGATCACAATCAGTCACAGGATTACAAGAAAACTATGGACCAGTGTCTGTTTTTTTTTCCTTAATACTTGGGATTGAAACCAGGGCCACTGAAACCTAAAATCTTATATAGGCTTTTAAAACCTAAAAGTTGTCATCATCAGTCTTTTTTATTTTTGTTTTTTTAAACACTGAGATAAAGTCTTGCTAAGTTGGCTATACTGGGCTTAAACTTGTGGTCCTCCTGCCTCAGCCTCCCAGAAGGCTGGGACCAGTATCCTTTTTCATGATACAGAAATGCTCAAAAAATACTAGCAAAAATCCAAAGATTTTTTTCAATTTTTGTTAGTACATGCTTGCAGTGCATAATTACATTCCTCATGGGGCATTGGTGCATATATATAACATGATTTAATTCTTTTTTCATCTATTTTACCTCCTCTGCCTTACACTCTGTCTCTTGATCCTTTTCCCTTTTGCAAAAAAAGTTGTGGTACTTTTATACAATGGAGTAATACTCAGCTATAAAGAATGATCATATTGAGATACTTATAAATAAATGGATGCATCTTGAATCTATACTCATAAGTGAAATAAATCAAACTCACATGTATAAATACCATATAGTCTCCCTAGTGTAAGAAATGGTAAGTGTACAGAAGATTTTATGGAAATCATGGTTCACCATTATACAGCTTTGAAGTCTTATGTTTTCATTCATTGGTTGGAATGGCTTTATTCTGTTTTGTTTGATCTTAATATATGTGATCATATGAATAGTTACTTTGAAGACAAGACAATATGGCAGCCATTGTTGATTTAATATCATCTTGCTCTGAAGTCCTACCATGCTTTTGTTTTTCTATTACCATTGGTTCTATCACGTTGTTTCTTATTGGATTTTAATATGTATGATAGTATAAACAAAATTTTTATGGAAAATGAGACAATATAGCAGCCATTGTTCATCTTTGGTTATTTGGTTCAGAATGCCTTGCAATACTTCCATTCTCTTGAGTTGTTTTATTCTACTTTGTTGTGTTTGACATTATTGTGTGTAAAGCTAAGCTCAACTATTTCAAAGAAAGAGACATTATGGTAACTACTGTTGATATCCAATTGTCTCGTTGTGAAGTGCTGTGTTGCTTATATTCTGTTCTGATCTGCTTAGATCTGTCCTCTTTTGTTTTATTCTCTTTAAAATAAAAAAAAGATCTATTTCCCTATTTCCTATAATTTACTTTTTGCTTTGCTCTTTATTTACATTTTGGGGTTTCTCTTATAAGAGAAGCCATGTGATATTTACACTTGTGTGTCTGACTTATTTCATGCAACATTGTGGTCCTATATTGCATTCATTTTCCTACAAGTGTAACATATCATGTTCATAAGAGTTTATTGCAGGAACACATGGCTGATCCAAATTTTTTGGGTCTTTTTGAGACAGGGTTTCATTATGCAGTCAGGCTGGCCTTGAACTCACTATGTAACTTAGGCTGACCTCGAACTCGAGGTGATCCTCCTGTCTCAGCCTCCTGAGTGCTGGGATTACAGGCTCATGCTGCCATGCTGGGTTTGATTCAATATTTGAACATCAATCTGAAAATAAAAAGAATATCAATCTGTAAGAGATGTTTTAGGCTAATGAAGAGTAACTATGAAAATAATTCCTGATATCAAGAACAAAGCAAGGATCTATACAGGCTCCTCTCTATTTAGCTTTGAATAGCAGGCCCTCTCTAGGTCAGTGAAGCAAGGAAAAACAAAAGCAGATCGAAAAGAAAGAAATAAGTCTGCTCAGCATGATTGTCTACATTAAAAACCCCAAAGAATCTGCAAGAGGTAGGCAGGAAGGGAGAGATAAGAGAGGGAGAGAAAGGAAAGAGGGAGAAAAAGAGAGAGTGAGACTCTTAAATTAATGGGTGAGTTTATTGGCTGTGGATGAAGACAGTCAATATACAACAATATACAACACTGGATGCCTATGTGTTATCAAGAAAGCAGAGTTTGATGGAAGTGTTCTGTGTCTTGCTAAGGGTGTCAATCAAATGTATGTACTCATCTTCAAATGCATAGCACACTACACAAGAAATGCATGCTTTTTATTTGATGGAAATGCTAATCTCAATAAGGATGATTTTTTAAAAAACTTTTTTCTGTATTGACCCAACTTCCATTTGCACTGCATTAATCAGAACTGGGTCACCTTGTCACCCCAAGCTGTAGGCTTAGCCGAGAAAGCACCCGTCAGTCATTCCTGATCCCCTAGTGTCACCAGCAAGGGGTGGCATGGCTGGGAATGTCCACTGAGTCAGCTGGCAAGCAGCACCAGGCACCATGTCCAGCCAAACCCCAAATTCAAGCATCCCAGTCCCAGGCCAGTGCTTATCAAAATTGTCCTTATTTGTCCCAGAAGATATTTATCAGACTAGAACACACAGGGATATTTACTGCACGTTTTCCCTCAAAGAGCAAATCTGGCATGGATTCCCTAACAAGTTATCTCCTCAGTTTCCCAACTGGTGCTCCACGGGGCCATCAGGGGACTGGGCTCTCTAAACCGTTACGTCAACATCCTCGAGTCTCTGACTTTTATCTTCCTGGTTGCCAAATGGCACCTCCATCTGCAGTGTCGCATCCCCGTCAGAGGGAGGAGGAAGACAGTGACAAGTAAAAAGTAGCGATGCTGATATTAGAAAGGAACTTCCTAAAGTCTCCAGCCAATAGTCTCTTATGGGAGTGGTTATGTTTTAATTTTTTTAAGGGTAATAAAACCCAACAATACAAAACAAAATAAAGCCAATCAAAATGAAGCAATGAAAGTGGTACAGAACTTCAAAGCACAATAATAGGACATCAACAATGGCTACCATACCAGATCTTGTTATCTTCACAGCAGCTGCCCATTTCCTCAGACATAGTAAGATCAAAGAACACAAAACAGAATGAAACCAATCAACCCAGAGCATTGAATAGAGCAAACAATAAATTGGAGCAAAACAAAACAGTGAGAATAACATTGAATAGGTGCTCAGACTACCAGCCTTAGTCCTGCAAAGTCAATCAAACAATAAAAGCATTCAGTTGCTTTTGTACTTTGGTTGCTATCAACTCAGTCTTCCTCCAAACCAGCCGGTGGCTTGGGGAGAGTGGGGGAGTCTTGATTCCCAGCCCACACCCGGTTGGCTTGTGGGAAAGGCAATCTGGCTTCTCTTTTCCTGAGTTCTGCATGGTCTGCCCTTATTGAGTGTTTTAAGTAAACCAAGGCTTTTAGAATACGTGCTTGATAATAAATCTGGCCGAGTCAAGGGTTTTAGTTTTCAATAGGCCCTGAAAGAGAAGGGAAGAGTGCAGCCCTGCAGACCAGCACACGATGTAGGGAATCAGAGGCCTCAGTTACGTTACCAGAGTAAGAAACCAACAGGTAAGACAACACAGCCTTTTTATCTGGAGAACATTTTCATAAGACACAGAATAATTCCTAATGTCAGTGATGTCTCATAAGATCATTTTGTTCAAATTGTTCCTCCAAGGGCAGATTTATATGAATGAAGACCAGAACAAGTCAGTCATAGTCATGAATATTCATACAAGACTACAGCAGAACCCGGCACAACTGGTTTCCTTACAAACGTCCTCCGCTTTGCACAGTATTGAATTCAGTTCCTTGAGCCATTTTATAACACCCAACACAATCTGTTGATTCATTGCTGCAGGGGAAAGATCATCTTCAATTCCTTCTGAAACTGATTTACTTTATTATGAAAACTTAGGTTTTTAAAACCAGGCTCTGGAATTGTATTAACTAGTATTATATGCAACAGTAAGTCCAGTAGCAATGGCAAGGGGCAGCTGAATAGGTTTTTATTTACAGGTAATCACTTTATAGCATTTATCTTCTACTGACTCACTGAGCAGAACTGTGTCAGGTGATCATTCCTAGATATAAAGAGGCAGGAAAAAGAGATTGGCTTTAAGAGATTTTGTTTTCAGACTTGGGACTCTACTGCCTAAAGAAATCTGAAATAAAACAGAGGAAGCAGAAGGTGGATATCTACTTGGTTATTCCCAGGATCTTCTTGAGCCATCCTCCAAGATGCCATATCCAATGGGGTGATAAGATCTGGGATCCAGCTTGTACAGATCCAGGGAGAAGCTTCCAGAAGGAAGTTACCTTTGACCTGGATGTGGACGGAGGTCAGATTAGAATGGAGGGAGAGGAAGAAACTACAAAAGCTTCAGAAGAAACAAGCATACATGCAGAGGCAGGGATGTGCGTAGGATGGATAGAAAAAGCATTTTCCTTTCTGGCTTGGGAAAAATGATGGAGGCAGGAGGAGAGGTCAGTGGAGATAGTGTAGATGCAGGGGAGCATAGGCTTGGAGACCTTTGAAGGCAAAGCAATAGATAATAGTAAGTAAAGGGGCTGAGGATATAGCTCAGTGGCACAGTGCCTGCCTGGCAAGTGCAAGGACATGAGTTCAATTCCCTGTACCAGTAATAATAATAGATGTTTTCTGTGTGCATAGTCTGTGATTGGCACAGTGACCCACCCTGTGCCCCATTTCATCTACTCAAGAACTTCCCCCAAAATTACTATCTCCATTTCACTGATGAGCAAACAGGCTCTGAGAGGTCAAGGAATGTGCCCAAAGTCACTAGAAATTGTGGCCAACTCACCTGACTCCCGGGTCTGTGTTGATATCAAACCCCCACTGCTCTAAGTGCATCTGCGTCTGCTCTCACCATCCTCGCCCATGTGGTGGGTGTTAGTGAGTCACATCTTAGAGAAGAGGCCCAGCAAGGTGTCTCAGGACCCAGGGTGCTGAGATGCCCGGATGTGACAACCCCAGGGCAATGAGACCGAGGAAGAGAAGCTGTTGTCCAGACCTGACGTTGCTACTGCTGCATCTATGACCTGGAGCTCCAGTCTCACAGGGACACCATTTCCCCCTATGTCTAATAATAAAGGCATCGTGGACATGGCTTAAGCAGAGATCTGTGAAGGTACAGGGGGATCTGGAAAAAAATCTCATTCGGGTACTCAGGTTAGTATGGTTACCATACTATGTCAGTAGAAGTGGCCTCAGGATCCATGGATGTTGCCAGCTGGTCTATTTTATACGTGTGAGAGCCACTACCTAGGCAGTGGGGAAGGAAGAGGAAGGGACAATTGTCCACACAGAGCCAGAAGCTAAGTTACAGTCTGTAATGGTTACTAGGAGGATCCTTGGGCCTCTGTAGTTATCTTTAATTCTCACACCATGGCAGCACTGGCTTTGTGGCAACCATTTCTGAGACACAGAAATGATGGGACATGGTGAAGATCTCGAGACACAACCAATACCAACAGCAAGAGCTCAGCAAAGCTATCGGACTAGCTTGGGGTGGGGGAGGTGCCATTTGGGAGCCCCCAAACCACGCACAGAGCTCAGTGGAGCTATTATACTGGGGAGAACAGTTGATGATAAGAACACACAGAGCAAAATCAGTGGAGGGAAGGGGCATAGGGGGGCTGGTTCCAGGAGAGGCCAGTGCAAGCCCCTAATTATCTGTTTCCAGTGGTATCCTTTGCTAGTGGAGTCATACAGACAGTGCTTTATTATTCTAGAAACCATGCATGGCGACACAGTGTATTGCCAAGGAGGGACACTCAGCCAGCCTGGAAGGTTTTTATCATGGGTCTGGTAACATAGGCATGCTGACCTTAGTCTCTGGCCCTTCCAGAGGTCAAGTTGATACCATGTGGCCTCAGGTCCCCAGTATAAATCATATGGTTAGCTCAGACTATCTGGTGAGGTCCGATGCTCCCGGGAAACACAGACTCTCTTATCAGGAGGGACATTCCAAAGGCTTAGAGGTTATCTCCCAGGAGCTGGGCAAATGCCAACCTTTCCTGGGTGAGCTTAATCCTTTAATGTATAGGTGGGACACTGAAGACACCAGGTGAGCCTGGTTTTCAGCTTAGGTCTCTACCCACAGAGTTAATTTCTCATGTTTTGATGGCAGGCAAGAAGACACCAGTGTAAGAAGGGCTGTCCCTTGCTTATCTGAATTTCCTTAAGATTCCCCAAGCAACCCCATGGCCACGTGCTAACAACTCATTGAAAATACCAGATTCTTTGTGCTACTATAGGCAACACTAAAAACAGATTTCATTACTGGGAATCTTGAGGAACAAGACTACTGATCCACAATATACTCCAAAGGACAGCGTGGCATACTCATTCTATACAGATGTTGGAGAATAAAAAGTGGTTTTCCTGAGGGAAAATACTTCACTCTGTGTCAGATGATGGTCAGTCTCATGCAGTAAGTGGCTAGGAAAGAAGGAAACCCAGAGGGGGTTCTGGTAAATGTGTGGTTTTTACTTCACCAGTCACTGGACTTTATAAAGCATTAGGTATTTAATATATACAGTAATCATAAATAGGCACATTTGGCTTACTTTATTTTTCCAAATGGAAATGGCAGGAAGTGAGTTTTCCCTGCAGCCCTCAGGAAGGGGTGGAGGAAGCACAGATCTGGCGGTAAGAGATGAGTTGGGCTAGAGAGAAGGGGCAGGAGTTAAAAACCGGAAGTTTAGACTATGAAAGAGGAGATGTAGTTCCTCAGAGCACTCTCCTACCCTCAGTCTTGAAAATCCAGAGTTCCAGCTCAGGATCTGGGACCCTGTGAAAGCATCTTCAGCCTGCTCACTTGAGCAATGGGATGCATCCCCTACACGCACACACACACACACACACACACACACACACACACACACACGAAACAAGGAAGTGTGTGAGAAACCACCCAACAATAAGAATCCCAGTTTCCATGAGGTTGCAGGAAAGGTGGAAGGGAGCAGGGTTCCAAATGGAAACACTATGTGGCAGTGAAGTGTCCACGAAGTTCTTTATGCACTTCCTCGCTGTCCTCCAGAGCTGACCCCAAACTGGAGCTCTGCACCCCGGAAGTCTGTAACACTCAAGTCACCTGCCAAGAAGCCAAAGCCTTCCTTTCCTCCCGCAAGGGGTCTGCCATGGGCACCACACAGCTGTCTCTACCGACTCCTGCTCCTGCTCAGGGCTACACTTCACCCCAAAACCTGAGGAGCACAGGACCACCCTCCGGTGGCACTTGAACTTGTCCCTGGATAACTTGATCACAGGTGGCAAGGTCAAGTGCCAAGTGTTCTGTGAGTGCTGGAGGGTGTGGAGGTTGAGCGGGGGACAGTAGACCCCGCTCAAGGGAATGCGCTGGGTTCTGGAGGGCGACAGTCCCATCTCCCCTACTCTCCCTGGATGCGAAGGCAGAGGTAAGAGCTTGGCCAAATGTGGGGGCAGATGAGAAGATGAGGAAGGCGACTCCCCTGAGTACCTCCCTCCCCGGGCTTCCAGAAAGTTCTCTGAAGCTCCTTGTTAATGGTAAATGAGGAGAAGGTTGGGTTTCAGAGGAAGGAAAGGGAAGTCAGAACCCTTCCTGACAGCTGAGCTCCACAGCATCCACCAGGCTGCTCTTGTTCTGTGGAGAAGACACTGAGGTGCCACTGCACTTTCCACAGGGTCCCCACACCCACCGAGCAGTGGATGATGGGAGGTGCCCCTGCGGGTGTGAACACGTGGACAACATCTTCGGGGTGACTTCCTCCATGCTTGCCCCGGGGGCCCACAACACCGTCCGCCTCATGGGGAAGCCATTAACAGTCACAAGGCCTCACAGCAAGGGGACAAACCAGCATGGAATCCACCCTTCCCGCGTCTGCCTGATGTCAGGTGAGGCCATGGGAAATCCACTTCCGGCGTCTGCCTGATGTCAGGTGAGGACACGGGGAATCCACTTCCGGCATCTGTCTGTCAGGTGA